>APFE030837522.1:240041-253795 GCA_000404065.3 Pinus taeda | reverse complement strand
ACTGATATTGAGGAAATATTAAAATATTACAAAAATATTTTGACAAAATGACTTTCAAAACTTATAAATAGGCAAAAGTAGTTTCATTTTTTTTTATCATTTTACCAAACTGAGCTCTAAAAGTGATTTTGTGCCCTAATTTCCTTGATTTTCTAGTGGCTACTGTGGGAGAACCGAGACACCATTTTACGAACGGTCTGCGATAAGTAAGAGTCTCATCCCTGCTCTTACATTTCATTACCTTTTTATGCAATTTTAACGTTGGATTTCAAGTTTAAAAAGAAGATTTTTAAAATTTAGGTCACTCGCGACCATCGCGGGTATGGCCATTAGACCCGCAATGGTCACACTAGAGCCCAAAAGCTTGCGCGATGGCACCAAAGCGACTTTTAGAAATTAAAAACTCATTTTTAAAGCAAAAAATGTTGATTTTATCCATGGAAAAAGCACTAAAAGGTGTTTATATTTTATTTACAGGAGAAATATGGTCGTAGAATGGAAAGAAAGAGGCGATGAGGCCGAGGACCACTAAGCATCTCAAGATCTGACATGTATAAATGATTTGAGGGATTGTGGCCTACTAAAATTCTTTCAGACCACAAGGTTGAGGGAATAGATGGAGTTATTGCCTTATCTTATCAACCTTTGGGATGTAGATCGTGAGATCTTCATCATCAAAGATTAGGAGATGGAACTAGATGAAATGGACATTTGCTTCATTAGGGGATTGTCCCATTGAGGGGAAGCCATTCAACTCTTTGGATCCTTCCAATGAGGTGAAAGTACCAGGAGTCTGGTCCATAGATATTGTCCTAGTGCTGAGATAACGAACTGAGGCAAGGTGAAAATTGCAACTATCACCAATAACCTCATTCTAAGAAAAATATTGTTCACCATGTTGTGTGTATCTAGCACGCAAGCTCTTTATGAGGATTCCAAGTCTCAGTTCCAGTACAATATTGCTTGTTTGACTCCCACCATTTTCAACTGGTGTGGAGGTCTTTTGGCGAACATGAAGTGCCAACTAACAAAGGGAAAGCATGGACACTTGAAGCAGTTCGGGTTTGGTTCCATACTAGTAACTTTCTTTTTGGAGCGAATACCACTCTTCTGGTACCAGTGGCCATAATTATCACATCCTGCCCCCCGAGATCTAAGGCTCGTGAGATGGAACCATCTCATGCCTTGAGGAGGCACAGGCCAACATATGTACTACCCTCCACAGTTCTTTGCATGACTTGAACACCAATTACTTATGGTGGATGACTATGCGTACACCGACAGAGATTTCAGAGGGGATCCAAATCTACCTCTGCCACTAGGTGAGCAGTGAACCAATGCAGGTAAAAACTTGTTTTTTGGATTTTTTCATGTTTTTATAATTTTTATGAGAATGTAATATCAAAATCAATTTATGACAAATGTACATATATGGGACTAGAAAGACTGCCAAGTATGTCACCAATAGCATGACGAGCTGCCCATTTGATTGTGGCTACAAACTACGAAGAAGACGCTGACTCCTTAGCTGAGATGGAATGAAACTTGGAGGCAATTACCCGAGGAGTTCCAGATTATGCCATCATTGATGATGTTCCACTGTGCTGGCAGAGACATACAATTGGAGTTCCTGAGAGACTGCGTCGGCTGTTAGGCTGAGTGATCGGAGCAGTCGTATGATACCATGAGAATTGTGTAGTTTGATATCTATTCTAGTCTTTTACACATTTTGTAGGCTTTGAAAGCCAAGTATCTCAGAACACTCTATTTTTTTGACATTTTGATGTAAACAGTCTAGCAGACATGATACATATAGATTATATATATATTTATATATTATATTTTATTAGAGAGAGAGAGAGGAGGGGAGAGAGAGAGAGAGAGAGAGAGAGAGAGAGAGATACTACTTATGTGTTCGTAACATGATTCAGTTTTACAAATGACACAAATGTCTATCAAGAACTAAATTTGCTAATGGATCAGTTAATGTATTTAAATTACGTGGAATATGTTGATATGTAATGTAATCAAAATTTCTTTCCAAAAATCTAACACATAGATACATACACAATATTTATGGATTTCTTACTGAATAATGATTGTTCAATTGTAACACAATGAGCTGTGAATCCAACATAACAACCAAATCCCTAATGCCAAGAGCAACTGCTTCTAACAAGAGTTCAATAATTTCACTATACTCAGCGATATTATAGGTTGTTCGGCCAAGGCATATACCTTGTAAGTTGATCAACTCGCCATTAGGGTTGTAAAGTACCCATGCTACGGAAGAGAGGTTCTGTGTGCTACTACAAGCACCATTAGCAAAACCAATGTAATGACATGATGACATCTGCAAATTGAGTGGAACACAAGGTAAGCATAAAAACATATGTCTGTAAAGCAAACAAAAACACCAAAAAGTAAAAATGCACACTAATGTACAAAAGTTATCATACGAATTTCACGCATAATACTTTTTGAGATACAACCCTTTACGGGTCTGCGACAATGCATTTCCCTCATAATCACCTAGCTCATAGGCACCTTCCTGTAAGACACTCTTGATAATGTAGTTCCCATGCCACATAGGTTCAAACTTGCCTGCCCCCATCTTATCATTGGCTTGATCATAAAGAAGGACCAAGTTGCCTTCAACAAAATTTCAAGAAGAAACTATTTGGTCAAAATTAGCTTTCACTCGTTTCTTTTAAGCTTCAATAATCATCACACTGATGCAACAAGTCTCATTAAGTCTCTCAAGATATAGTAGTTGCTCCTCTTTAGGCGAGGTATCCCGAAGAAGTTCGATAGCTAGCTTAAGCGAAGGGATTTCGCATTTGATTGGAAGAGTTGCCTCTAAATCATACACAAACTGGAAGGAAGTGAATCTAGTGGTCGTCTTAGTAGAGGTTTGGTAAGCCCAAAGAGTTGAGAAAAGCATTAAATGCCAATATTTTATGTGCTTCACAATGGTACGCTAAAGCATAGTAATCAAAACCTTATTGACTGCTTCAAATTTGCCATTGGCCTATCGATAATATGGAGTCGAGCTATCATGTCGAAGGCCCAACTGAGCAGTTAACTCTGCCATCATGTGCTGATGAAAATGTGATCCATGGTTAGTCATGATAGCTTGAGGGACAATGAAATGTGCTATGACGTGGTTAAAAAGGAACTGCATGGCAGTGATACAATCAGCATTATATGTAGGCATCACATCAACCCATTTTGTAAAATAGTCAACGACGACGATGATATAACCATGCCCCCCGGCCAAGCGAGGATTACATGTCATGGAAAATGGGAAAACAATAATTACTGGGTGTAGGGGTGCAAGAGGGGCGCACTATTTGCGGTTGAAAATATGGCATTCATGGCATTTTTTGACAGCTAGAATGCAATCTTTAAAGATATAAGGCCAGGAATAACTAATGTGAAGGATCTTCTAAGCAGTGGCATATCCATACATAGACTGCCATAGGCACCAGAGTGGAAATCATTTAGGACCCGCTCAACTTCTTCAAGGGTGAGACATATGCGGAGGCCAAAGTCCATACTTCCCTAATACGAAGTATCACCAAGGATCCGATAGGGTTGGAACTGATGCCCAATCCAGCATCAGTCCGAGCAAAACAACTCAGATCAACAGGTCTGGGTTTGGAGATAAATAATAATATCTTCATACCAGGGGGGCAAGAGTGTTGATCACAAATAGTGTTTCATCGGGTATCTGCTCAATAAAATTGGTTGGGGTGCTGGTAGATGGAAGAGCACATATTAACTCAGCAAAGACAAGTGATTTAATTGATTTGGCAGTAGTGAATTCCAAATCAAACTCCTACAGTATCAAAATCCATTTGGAGTATTTTCCCCCTAGTAACTGACGAGTCGGTATATAAGTCATGGGGTTGCAATTAGAAATTACAGTGGTTTTCCTTAAAATGACGTAGTGGCGAAACCGTTGGATGTCATGAATAGCCACCAAAGCAATATTCTTGGCATGAGCATAACAAGACTCAGTATCAAGAAGATTCTAGCTCAAATAATAAAGCATGTGCTCGTTGCCATCATCGTCATCCTGAACTAACATCGTAGAAATAACGTTCTCAGTTGCAGCCAAATACAAGAAATAATCATGGTGATAATCGGGGGGATGGAGTAAAGGAGAACTAATCAGATATTTCTTTAAAGCATCGAAGGATTTTTGAGCAATTTCATCCCAAATAAAAGGAATCCCCTTCTTAAGTAAGCGAGTATAACCTTTGGCAAGTTCGACATAATTCGAGATAAATCGACGAAGAAAATTAGATTTTCCTTGCAAGCTCTGCAATTGCAGCAGTGATGAAGGAGAGGGTAGATTGACTATGACCTCAACTTTCAAAGGATCAATCTTGATCCCTTCATGAGACACGACAAAACCTAAGATCCGGTCTGAATCGACACAAAACACACATTTGTGTGGATTGAGATGGATATTATAATGTTGACATCATAAAAAGATAGTTCTTAAGTGATCTGGGTGGTCATGATGTTTAGCCGAATCAGAAGGCAAATCATCGAGGTATGGCTAAATAATATGTTGAATGTCATGGAATGCATAGGACATTTCTTGTTGAAAAGTGGCACCAACATTCTTCAGACCAAAAGGAAGATTTTGATAAGCGAAGGTACCCCAACAAAAGATAAAGGTTGTTTATGTTGATCGGCGAGTGAAATATTAATCTAGTTATAGCCAGAAAATCCATCCATGAAAGAAAAAATCTCTCTCCTTGTGCATTCGTCGATGATCTGGTCGATAGATGGAGTAGGATAATTTTCTTTCAGACACGTGCAATTGATATCGTGGTAATCAACACAAACACATATTGTTCCCTTCTTTTTGGCAACAGGGACGATATTGGATACCCAATCTGTCAATGGAATAGGATAAATGAAACCTGCTTTCAAAAGGTTCTCTACCTCTGCTTTGATAGAAGCAGATTTTCGAGGGTGCATAGGGTGAAGCCACTGTCGAATATGCTTAACACCAAGATATGTCGAGATCTCATGCACCAATATGGTTGGATCAATACTAGGCATCTCGTCGTATGACCAAGCAAAAACGTCTTAGAATTCTTTAAAAAGTTGAGTATAGATCTTGATCTCATATGGAGAACAAGAAACCCTAATATGTATGTTCTCGACAATTCCTGGTTTAACGAAAATGTCAATAGGCATCGTAACAGTGATGTTTCCCATATTACCCTCCGATAAAATTTCATGTACTGGAATAGGAGATTGAAACAGAGGTGTAAAAGGATGAGAAATAGATGGTTCAGGACAAGAAGGAATCTCGTCGAGGCAAGGGAGAAAGGAAGAACGATGATGCAGATTGTTCAATGAAACTTCCTCCAGAAACATAACCTCCACGATACTCTCGTCAGTGGAGAATGTCTCATTCAAGGGATCTAGAGAATCCCAAGAACCAAGCCAAGGGGATGCCACATAAGTGTCCAGGTTTACACTAAAGATAGCATAACTTTCTAAAGTGGCCATCGAAGCTAAAACAATTTCTTGATAATTTATCTCTAATGGACTTAAAGGCATAGCAATGCCAAAATGGTGCAAATGGACATTGATCAACCATTTGGAAAAGGTAGAGGGGAAATTTATAGGTTAGGAGAGGGAGTTTGACCTCCTCCAAAGATAGGATTATGTCCACATCTCAAGGATCTAGCTCATAGGGATGAGACCAAGATGTCAAATTAGGAGGATTCGACCTCATCTATGTTAAACCACCTCCAGCTCGCTGCTCTGGAAGCTTCTAGATCACGAAGCTTCTCATCCTCTTTGGGAAAAATTCCTTTTTGAGACCATTGCGAGTATGAGAGAGAACATAACGATGCCATTGCTATCTTAACAAGGTGCAATAGGAGATCATCACGGTTTTGAGCTTCATAAGGGTGATGATTCTAATTTTAGGGTTTCATGAGCTATTTCTTCAAGGAAAGCTCTAGATATTTTCCAGGCAAAGTTAAAGGAGGGATTTGAGTTGTATACATTGATGAGTATATTGTATAATGACCATGTTTTGGGCACTTCAGGGTATTTCATAGGGAAGTGCAGGAGGCGCAACAAAATACTATGTAATAGTCCTTAGAGGATTATGATGAAAGATTCCAGCTCAGCTATAAAAGGGCCATGTGCACACTTGATCCTGAGTCACTTAAGTTATTCCTTCTCAGGGGGATTAGGGAGGATCTCCTAGAAACCCTAAACCTGTTATCAGGAGAGGACATCTACAATCTACCCTATAAGGATATCAAGACCGTTTTCAAGAACCATTCTAGGGAAGTTAGAAAAAGGGGCAGGGTCAGTCAAACAGTGGCTGTCTCATCCTTTTCAAACACATCTATAAAACGTGAAATTGGAAACATGTTGGAAGATTTTAAGAGTGAAATGTTGTAAACCCTTTCCTTGTAGATGGAAACTATGAAAATCAAGTGGAACCAGGAGGAAGAAGAGAGAAAATTAGCCATCTTCTACCCTAGATGCATAAGGAGGAACCCTAGGAATGAATCTCCATTAAACCTTATAGAAATCTATTTGGTTTGTGAAGAAAACCACTCCATAGAAAAGTTCCCTTTTATGCCTAGACTAAAAGTTGTGTATCAGGGAACTGAAGGGGTGACTGAACAACTCTGCTACATAAATCAAAGGGGGCCTCATGGGCCTCGAACATACTAGCAGGGCATGCAAGGGTCATCCTATGCATATTACAACCCTAACCAAAACACATCCATTCCTTCTTGGGCCACCCCTGCTCATCCCTCCTAGTCTACACCTTCTCCCTAGTCTTTTGCAACTCAACACCATTCCCAGTTGATCGACTAGCCATTTCAGTCATATACTCCACCACAACCTCAGTGGAATGCACCACCCTAGGGGTGGAGGCCCCCATAGAACAATTCTCCATGTTTATTACCTTCACCTCCATCTCAACCACAACTTTTACACCTTGCTCCACCTAAACAACCTCAGATGCCTACCCAACCAAACCTGAACCCAAACAATAGACAGGCACATCAAGTCTACAGTGGAGAGACATCCTATCCTGCTTATGTTGTGGAAATTTAGGAAATAAACCTTAGGTCTAGGATAGTTCTCCTGGATAACCAACCTCCATCTCCACTTAGGGAGAGTGAGGAGGAAAGAGAGGAAAGTATGCCTAGAGTGAATCCACCATACTTTCCTGAAAGATTAAATCATCCAATCCAGCATACCCCATAAGAGAATGGACTTTTGGGTGAATTGAAAAATCTATGTGTCAAAATCCCACTTCTCCAAGCTATTAAGTATGTACCTATTTACAACAAGTTTATTAAAGAGAAGTGTTTCAAACATCTAGGGAGGCGAAAAAGAGACGCCTCTACCATTAATGGCATTATACAACTGTCTGACTTAATGCTGGGGTAGGTAATTTGCCCAAAGTATTTAGACCTTGGGAGCCTTGTAGTAGATGTACACATCAATGGCACCATTGTCCCCCATACCTTGATTAATCTTGGGGTTTCCAGTAATGTGATGACTAAGGACACCATTCTCAAGCTGAATCTTGAGGGTTCATTAAGAAAGACCATGACAGTCTTTCAGCTTGTAGACCGATCCACAGTGGCCCCTGAGGGGATTGTTGAGGATGTGATGGCCACCATTGACTCCTGGGAGTACCCTATAGACTTCTTAGTTCTCCAGCCTAAGACCAAATTTAATTATTATCCTCTCATACTTGGGAAGCCTTCATTAGCCACTGTCGATGCCTACCTAAGCTATAGGGGTGGAAACATGACTATAAAAAATGGGCATCTATCCAAGTAGTTGGTCATGTACCCTCCTTCTCAACCATATTTAAAACATGACTTACCTCTATGGCTAGAATGGAGGAAGAAGATGAAGTCTACTCCTCCCAACTCTATACCCTAGAAACTGCCATAGGAGGAGGACAACTTGATGAAGATGATTTGATTGAACACATCCTCCAAAATCCAACTCCCAACACCATGTCTCTGGAAGAAGTAGTGAAGGAAACCAAGAACAACCATCAAATTGATCTATGCTTAGCTGACTCAAATCCTACTTTTGTCAAAACAATAGAATTCATCCTTGAAATAACATTGAAAATCAACCCCTCTCTATATACACCAAAAAGAAGAGTTATATACTATGCTAAGAGAGAATTTGGATGCCTTTGCTTGGAATTACAAATAAATGAAGGGAATTCACCCCTCAGTGTGTACTCATCACATTTACACCAAATAAGGTTGCAAACCAGTCTAACAACCCCAAAGGAAAATGAATATAGCTCTCAAGGTTATGGTGAAAGAAGAGTTGCAAAAGTTGTTGGATGCAGGGTTCATTTACCCTATCTCGGACAGTGAGTGGGTGTCTCCTTTGGTGCTAGTTCCAAAGAAAAATGGAAAGTGGAGGATTTGTGTTGATTACAAAGAGTTAAACAAAGAAACAAAGAAGGACCATTTTACTGTACCTTTCATTGACCAAGTGTTAGATGTCCTAGCAGGGAAAAAATTTTTCTCTTTCTTAGATGGGTTCAGCGGGTACAATCAAATCTAGATTAGCCCAGAGGACCATAATAAAACCACCTTCACTTGTCCTTGGGGTAATTTATCTTATAGGATCCTTCCTTTTGGTCTATGCAATGACCCTTCCACTTTCCAGAGGGAAGTTCTGAGTATCTTTGCATAGCTAGTCCAGATGCAATAGAAATTTATATGGATGACTTCACACCCTGTGGGTGTGATTTCCAGGAGGCTCTCTCTAACTTGGTAAAGGTGTTGAATAAATGCATTGAAATTAAATTGTCCCTTAGTCCTAAAAAATGTGAGTTCTTAATGACTGTAGGGACTGTTCTAGGTCACTCAATATCATAGGAAGGACTGCAGGTAGACCCAAATAAAGTAGCCATCATCAAAAGGATCCCGACTCTGCAGAAACAAAGGGATGTCATATTTTTTTTAGGTTTAGCCAGATACTATAGGAGATTTATAAAATATTTCATCAAGTTAGCTTCTCCTTTATTTGGGTTATTGGCCAAAGACTCCGAATTTTTATGGCCAGAAAGTGGTCAAGAAGCCTTGGACACCCTAAAGGACAAGTTGACTACAGCACCTATTCTCCAAGGCCCAAATTGGGCTCTTCCCTTTCATATCCATGCTGATGCCTCTCACAAATCTATAGGATCATCTCTAGGCCAGATAGATGACAAGCTAGCTTATGCCATTTACTTCATTAGTAAGAATTTGTCGAAAGCCGAGTTGAACTACACAGTGACTGAAAAAGAGCTCCTAATTGTTGTGCATTCATTGAATAAATTTAGGCATTACATTACTAGTTACCAAATATTTGTACATACCAACCATGCTACAATTAAATACTTGATGAATAAACCTGATGTAAATGCTTGATTAATAGATGGTTACTTTTATTGCAACAATTTGATTTAACTATTATTGATAAGCTTGTCAAGGAGAATGTTGTTGCAGAATTTTTATCCAGATTGACTTTTCCTACAGGGGAGGAAGGAATGGTTGATAATTAGTTACCAGATGAACATTTACTCACCATTTTAGTTCTCTCTCCATGGTTTAATGACATAGCAAACTACTTGGTGTCTGCACAGTTTCCACCAAATTTGTCCTCCAAGGAAGAGAGAAGGATCATATGAAAGTGCATCCCATTCACTTGGATTGGGGGCAATCTCTTCAAGCTAGGTCCAGATCAAATTCTAAGAAGGTGTGTCATGGAGGAGGAAGTCTTCGACATCCTTCTGGCCTTTCATGGTGGGCCTTCTAGAGGTCACTTTGGAGCTAAAATGACAACATTCAAGGTACTACAAACTGGTTATTATTGGCCCACTCTTCGTCAAGATGTGAGGAGGTATACCAGCCAGTGTGACCAGGGCCAAAGGGTGGGGAACCTACCCCAAGGGATGAGATTCCTCTGCAACCTCAAGTGACTTTCGAACCATTTGACAAGTGGGTCATGGATTTCATCGGGCCCACTGACCCTCAATCCAAACATAAGCAATACATCATTGTATGCACTGACTACTTAACCAAATGTGCTGAAGCCAAAGCCATCAAAGTAGCAACAGAAGAAAAAGTGGTCGAATTATTAAGGGAGAATGTGTTTTATAAGTTTGGGTACCCTAGAGAATTAGTCACTGATCAAGGCAGTCAATTTACATCTCACATGATTGAAAATCTGTTAAGCCAGCATAAGATCAAGCACAGAACATTCACCCCTTATCACTCACAGGCTAATGGGCAAGTGGAAGTAACCAACAGAGCATTAGAAGGCATTCTAACCAAGGTGATTAGTAGCAATATAAAGGATTGGGAAGATAGATTAGTCGAGGCCACCTAGGCCTACAATACCACCTGGAAGACCACCATTGGCTTCACTCCTTATGAGCTGGTCTATGGGAAGAAATCCCTGTTGTCCATTTAATTTGAATACAATACCTTAAGGATGGAAACACAACTAGATCTAGATATCACCAGGGCACAGCAAGAAAGATTGCTCCAGCTGAATGGGTTAGATGAATTTAGGATGCAAACCCTCCTACACACAGAGGTGACTCAAGTTCAAAGGAAAATATGGCATGACAAGAATATAAAAGACAAATAGTTTCAAGAAGGTGATTGGGCTTTGTTGTATGATTCTCGATGCAAGGATTTTAAAGGAAAGTTAAGGACAATATGGTTAGGGCCTTATGTAATAGAAAAGTGTCATGATAATGATGTTGTGCATATAAGAACAATTGTTGCAGAGGCTATCCCTTAGCTTGTCAATGGGTATAGATTAAAAATCTACAAGAAGCCCTTATCAAAGAAGGAATTCATAAATAGCATCAGGAAGACAGTGATGGTGGTAAAGCAAGCCTCGGCTTCCACCCCACCAAGTCCCTGAAGAAAAAGAAAAAATAAAAAAATAAAAATAAAAAAGTAAAGAGACTTAGGTGAAAACCTCCATGAGGCACCTGAGTCCCACTGTTGGGTTGAAAACCTCTTGAGGCGGCCCAAGAGTGTTTTAAAAAAAAAGGAGAAAAAAAAAATATCTCTGCGTGAAAACCTCTTTTGAGGCACCCAAGGCAGGCAACCAGGATGAAAACCTCCTTGGGGGCAAACTAGTTGTTTTTCAAAAAAGAAAAAAGATACACAAAAGATGACAATTATGCTTTGCAGGTCTGCAAGAGGAGGATAAGTGCATCATGAGGAGGACATCAGGACCTACATAAGCCATGTTTTAATTCACCCATCTCATATCCTCCATTATCTCTCCTAGCCTTCAATATATAAACCACTCCAACTCATTTCACACAAATTATGTGTTTTCTACAGGATTCCCTGTAATCCTACAGGAGCTTCTTGTAGAAATGACAAGAGATCTTGAAAACCACAAGAAGAGAAATCCAAGAGTAAAGTGATGACCCAAGCCTGTGTCTAAATTAAAAAACCATTTACCTCACCACACCATAATCAATTCCTTGCATCACAATGTCACCCCTGTATCCATCAGAGAAATCAGTTCAAAAAAAATTAATTACAAAAGAAAAAGGAAAAGAAGAAAAAAAAAGGAGAGAAAATAAGGAAAGAGGAGGCATACCCAAAGGCATCATCCCTCACCTACCATTCCATACCCCACTTCTCCACTCATTTCAACACCCCTTCTACTTCAGAGATGAGAAAAATGTGAAAGTTTAAGGGCGAGGCAGCTACAAGACATCCTGTGGACATCCTGTAGGAAATCCTGTAACACCGTATCCCACAAAAGAAACCACAGAGACTGCATCCATCTTCAGCACAAGGACTACAAGGATGAGGAAGCTTCTCCAGAGCTCAACAGCAACTGGAATATCACCAGCAATAAGGTCCAGCACCTACACATCAAAATGAACAAAGCATCAAAAGAGGAAATACATAGTGAAAATATGTAGATTTAAAAGCACAAAAAAGTGGCACCACTCTCCAACATGCATCATCAATGAAGAAAAAGACCCACAAGTATGTCATATTACTAAAGCTCTCTCGTAAGTACGATATGATCAAAATTGTAGGAATAATGCGAGAGTTGATTTTATAAGTAAATGTGGCCGGTTAACTTGGCCACCTTTGACCAGTCAATGAGAAGAAAAGAGTTAGACCACTCCACACGTGATAAAGGTCAAATCAAAGGAAAAGGGGAATGGATAAAAAAAATGTTAAGCTACGGAGGATTGGAGTGGGAGATGATTACGAGGTAAAGTGAAATGATGGACTGATAGTGGGACCAACAGTCCAAAAGATGGTGCTCGTACTCGGCCAACCAGCACACCACCCCACACAATCATCGATAAATAGAAATAAAACATTGACTCCCATACGAAGAAAGCAAAGGAAACTTGGAGGATTCATCAAATGAAGAAAGAAAAGGAAACTTCGAGGATTCATCAAATGAAGAGGTTGCTCTTGGCATTCCTAAAATAGCACCAATAGGAAACATTCAGCATCTACAGCAAGTAGGAAACCTAGAGGAAGCCTACATGATATAGAGAGATCAGCCTATAGAGCTATCAATGAACACTAAGGGAATTCAAATCAGGGGTTATCCTCACCAAAATGTATCAAAGTAAGGTAGGAGTTGTACCTTCCATATTTTCCATTAAAAAAAAAAATCCCCTATTGGTTAGGAATTTGTAGTGCATATTAGGATAGAAAATTGCATTGCATGTCACTAAAAGTTAAATTCCAGAACTTCCTCACCTACCAAAAGTCTTGAATTGTATCCGCACAAGCCTAATGAATTACCAGGAAAAGGTGATAGGAGGTTTCAATAAGAGAGAACCCACCAACACAACAAGGATCCACCAGCATCCTCATGTGGTGGAAATTTTTACAAGGCAACAATGGATGGGGTTCTTTGAGAGGATGAGAGGACACAATGATGATGTGGCAAGATAATTTTCCTTCTCACTCATACCCCTCACTAGGACTAGTTCCACTGCAATGGTGAAGGGTTTATCTGTAGAAATTACCCCTGAGGTTATAAGCAAAATCACTACACTCCCCCTAGGGTTACCATGAAGAAAAGAAGACAAGACTAACAACACCCTTGCAAAGAAAATCTTCTTTTTGGAGGATAAGAGCCAATAGAGGAAAAAAAAGGGGTTAGAAGGGAGAGAATTCCATACCCTTGGAATGAAGTCAGTTACCACCTCATCAAATATATTTCATGTGAAGGGAGATACAATGTAGTGTATGGATACCACTTTAGACTCCTCTAAGAACTGAGATTTGGACAAAACACACCTCCTCATAACAGATTGAGTATACCCTATTTTCTTCTACAATCCATGATAGACATGAGCATCAAGGTGCAAGAGGGAAAACATCCGCAATTATCCCATCATGGGTTAATCAAACTCATCCTTGAATATGCTCTATAAAACTTAAGATTCCCTATTGCATGGACAACTTTTGTAGACATGCAGGCAGAACGAGAAATTCAAGCTATTGAGTATGATAGAAGCCCTACTTCTAGTGAGGGAGAAGAAGAAATAGAGGATGTCATGGAAGAAGAAATAGAGGAGGAAAATGAAGAAGAGATAGAGGAAGAAGCAAAATACGAAACAAATGAGCAGAGTGAAGAAATAGAGGAAGAAAAAGAAGAGGAAGGAGGAGACAAAGAAGAGGATGAAAAATAAAATGGAAAAGAGG
>APFE030837522.1:168274-204094 GCA_000404065.3 Pinus taeda | reverse complement strand
AGTCCCTCTCCCCCTTTGACATCAAGGGCAAAGGGCGGTCCAAGATATTCTCTTCTTTGATAAACATTCTGCTGTCCATACTCCCCCTGAGTACATGCTGAAGTCTCTGATTGAGCTCCCCCTTTGTATATGCCAAGGTGTACCAATTTGTCCATGCTCCCCCTGACTGTTAGGAAAGATCTACAAAAATATGCTCTACATGAAGAACATGACTCTATTATGAATGACCTTCCTATCACCAAGACTCAAACATACATCCATCTCTCAACCAAGTGAGGATATGCAAATATTGACTCATCCACCTAACCAAATGGGGATATACCATGCCTCATTACATCATCCATCCCATGCATATTGGGGTAACAAAATACATCATATGACTCACAAAGACCAAGGACCTAAACAAGACCATGATAGTTATCAGCAGCTATCATACACCATATGATCTTCATTATAAGCATCTAGCATCCAGATCTGTAACCTGCATTCCATTCTTTTGATCAACTAAGATATGTTAATAAGCATCATCACCAAGAACTTATAACCATAATGCCAACAATGCATTATTTGAAGTATATGCTCCCCCTGAACTTGTGCCATGTCATCATCAAAACAGTGACTGAACCATATCAGACTTATGTATTGTTGCTTTCTTTCAGAACATCATGTACGCGATGCTGCAGCATCTAACTCGTGTATATACGCGACTTGTCTTCATGAAACCCGCGTATGAGATTTGACACACTGATGTTCCACACTTCCAGCTACTTCTGAATCTGTCATGTTTGTGTACTCTGTTATGCCACATCTTTCTGGCTGTACTTCCTTCTTCTTCCATATCTTCAAGCGTGATGATGTTTTCTCCTTTTGGTATGGTGTCCACAATATTCTCTTGCATTCCTTTGCTATGTGTCCAAGTTTGTAACATGCATAACATCTTACATGTCTCATATTCCTTTTATAGCAATCAACAGTTTTGTGACCAAACATATTGCAAGCAAAGCAATATCCATTAAAGTACCTGGAATGCGATGATCTTTCATGATGGTCTTGAAACCTTCTTTTTCTACATCTGGCTACAACATGCCCACGATTATGACATACATAACATTCAACATTATTCATAGGAGGAGTAAAAGATTTTCTTTGAAGAATTCCTTTCCTTGGTTGGTGATGAGATTGACCTTCCATCTCCATGTTGATCATTTCAGATTTTGCATTAGAATCCCTTGTCTTACTTTGTGAACTAGATTCACCTTCAATAGACTCATGAAAACCAAGACCAGTTTTGATAGCACGAGACCGTTGACTACTTAGAATATCATCCAAAATCTTAGTACTATCTTGAAATCGCAATAGTTTATCCTTTTCTTCTAATTTACTTTTCAAGATATTTACCTCAACCTGATGTTGTTCTTCCTTTTCAAAACATTGCTTCTTCAAGGTTTCTTCAGACTTTCTTCCTTCTTCCACTTGTTGCCTTAGTTTGAGAATCTCATTTTCTTGTTCTCCATTCAGCACCTGCAGCATTTGACGAACTCTGAAAGCACATTCCAACTGAGCTTTTAAGCTGATAATTTCTTCTTTGAGAGCACTCTCCCTTTTGCTAGGTAGGTCTTGTTGATCTATGACTTCATCTAATGCTTCATTTTCTTGTCCATCATCAATCTGAGGTGATTCAAAATCTGAATACTTACTTTCATCCCCCGGCAGGCTGTCATTGTTCCTTTGAGTTGTCTTCTTCTTTTGACGTGCTTTCTTTCCCATTGTTCTACGGATCTCCTTCAAGCGATCAAGCTTCTACCAAAGGACCTACTCTAATACCAATTGTTGGAAATAATACTGAGAGGGGGGGTGAATCAGTATTATTACGTCAATAAAACTTTTTCATTTTTCATACTCAGATTCATATACGCGACTTCGGTTAAGGATATCCGCGTATATACGTGACTGTGTTAAATGCAACCAGCGTACATGCAATAATCTTATGATTCAGTTAACTTATCTTCAGTAAATGCATCAGAACATTATTAACCATATTAAGAGTAATCAGGTGCAGTAAACAGAACAAACCATCACACATAAAGAGCACACATGAACACCATGATATAAGGTGGAAACCCAATGTGGGTGAAAACCACCTGCTGCAATTTGTTTCTATCTTCCTTTAATAAGAAACTTCTTTTACAATGTACTGGTGCAGTCCTTTACTAGCACACAGGCTTCTACCTGCAGAAGGCTACAACCTTCTTAGCTCTTGTACTAGCCATTCTATTTACTAGTACATAGGTGCTGGCCTACTGAAGGCTCCAACCTTCACTCGTTTTCCAGCTGCTCCTGGAAGCGAGCTACAACCCCCTGGCTCTTGTACTGGCCAATATGTTTACCAGTACGTAGGTGCCAGCCTACAATCATCCAGGGACCACGTTTCATCAATTTTTAGACTGGATCCATAAAACAATCACCATTGCAATACAACTTGCATCATCAATCTCTGAATCACCCAATACTGAAACCCTGTCAACAACATAGTCACAGACTACATAACTCTGCAACAACAACCAGATCCAATAGCAAATTCAAATATCATATTTCATACTGTATACGCTACTTGGACGAACCCAACCTACGTGTATACGCACTTTTACCAAAGACAACCCGCGTACAGATCTGTAAATCTACCTCATAACTTTGCAGCTATTTCAGACATCAGAACATACCTGGATCATAACATTCATACAATAACCATGCATCAATAGATCTAGTCCATCCATACTCAAACCATATAAAGATAATCATTCCAAGCCTTGAGATCCCAATCCATCATTCATCATCCTTCACATGAGTGCCTCCTTGGTTCAGATCAAGCAAGGCATCACCAACCCATAACCAGCATCTAGATCTCACACTTTATCAGATGTTCATCACTTGCTCACTCTTTTTCACCCCTCTTGGCCTAATGATCTTCTCCTTATATAGGTTTAGACTTCTCCCAATACCATGGTCCAAAACCATGTAGAACCAATAGCTTGGACCCAATACATGGGGTCATTACTTCGGACCAAATACCATGGACCAATACCACGGACCAAAACCATGGTTTCTGACATGTACGCGCCTTTCCTTCTAAGAACCTATGTGTGTACGTATATGCTCCTTTTGCTCTGATTACCCGCGCATATATGCACTTTCATCATGGTCAACCTGCGTATATCTCTCTTTTGATCTACTGCACTAGATCTACCATCTGATTAAGTTGTCATCACATGTATCATACCTATGAGTGAGTTGCCATCAGGGACAACACCTGAATCATAATGCCAACAATCTTCCCGTTTGGACTCGATGGAAACCACCACACCAAGTCACTCTCCCCCTTTGACATCAAGGGCAAAGGGCGGACCAAGATATTCTCTTCCTTGATAAACATTCTGCTGTCCATACTCCCCCTGAGTACATGCTGAAGTTTCTGATTGAGCTCCCCCTTTGTATATGCCAAGGTGTACCAATCTGTCCACGCTCCCCCTGACTGTAGGCAAAATCTGCAAAAGGATGTTCTACAAGAAGAACATGACTCTATTATGAATGACCTTCCTATCACCAAAGGCTCATACATACATCCATCTCTCAACCAAGTGAGGATATACAAATATTGACTCATCCACCCAACCAAATGGGGATATACCATGACTCATTACATCATCCATCCCATGCATATTGGGGTAACAAAATACATCATATGACTCACAAATACCAAGGACCTAAACAAGACCATGATAGTTATCAGCAGCTATCATACACCATATCATCTTGATGATAAGCATCTAACATCCAGATCTGTAACCTGCAATCCATTCTCTTGATCAAACAACAAGATGTACCATTTAGCTTCATAAGCTTTATCAACAACTTCTAACCATAATGCCAACAATGCATTATTTGAAGTATATGCTCCCCCTGAGCCTGTGCCAACCATTTCATGTCATGACTGAACCATTTCCTGGGTCTGTTCTGCTGCCCTTTCTTCTGATTTCCATATACGCGACTCTGAAGCTTGTAACTCGCGTATATACGCGACTTATCTTGATTATATCAGCGTATGAGATTTGGAACACTGATGTTCCACACTTCCAGCGTCATCTAAATCTGTCATGTCTATGTACTCTGTTATGCCACATCTTTCTGGCTGTACTTCCTTTTTCCTCCATATCTTCAACCGTGATGATGTTTTCTTCTTTTGGTGTGATGTCCATACTTTGTTCCTACATTCCTTTGCTATATGTCCAAACTTGTTACATGCATAAGATCTTACATGTTTCATATTCCTCCTGTAGCAAACAGAAGCCTTGTGACCAAACATATTGCATGAAAAAAAATATCCATTAAAGTACCTGGAATGTGATTATCTTTCTGTGTGATGGTCTTGAACCATTCTACTTCTGCATCTAGCTGCAACATGTCCATGATTATGACATACATAACATTCAACATTATTCATCAGAGGAAATAATCGTCTATCACTTCCATAATTAGGAGCAAAAGATTTTCTTTAAGGAATTTCTTTCCTTGGTTGCTGATGGGATTGACCTCTCATCTTCTTGTTGGGGATTTCAGATTTTGCATTAGAGTTCTTTGTCTTACTTTGTGAACTAGATTCACCTTCAATAGATTCATGAAAACCAAGACCAATTTTGATAGCAGGAGACCGTTGACTACTCAGAATATCATCCAAAATCTTAGTACTATCTTGAAATCGCAATAGTTTATTCTTCTCTTCTAATTTACTTTTCAAGATATTTGCCTCATCCTGATGTTGTTCTTCCTTTTCCAGGCATTTCTTCTTCAAAGTTTCTTCAGACTTTCTTCCTTCTTCCACCTGTTGCCTTAGTTTGAGAATCTCATTTTCTTTCTCTTCACTCAACACTTGTAGCATTTGACGAAATCTGAAGGTACATTCCAGCTGAACTTTTAAGCTGATAATTTCTTCTTTGAGAGCACTCTCCCTTTTGCTAGGTAGGTCTTGTTGATCTATGACTTCATTTGCTTGTCCATCTTCAATCTGAGGTGATTCAGAATCTGAATACTTACTTCCACTCCCCGGCAGGCTGTCATTGTTCCTTTGATATGTCTTCTTCTTTTGACGTGCTTTCTTTCCCATTGTTCTACGGATCTCCTTCAAGCGATCAAGCTTCTACCAAAGGACCTGCTCTGATACCAATTGTTGGAAATAATACTGAGAGGGGGGGGGATGAATCAGTATTACCAAGTCAGTAAAACTTTTTCATTTTTCATACTCAAATTCATATACGTGACTTCGGTTAAGGATATCCGCGTATATACGCGACTGTGTTAAATGCAACCAGCGTACATGCAGTAATCTTATGATTCAGTTAACTTATCTTCAGTAAATGCATCAGAACATTATTAACCATATTAACAGTAATGAGGTGCAGTAAAACAGAACAAATAATCACACATAAAAAGCACACATGAACACCATGATATAAGGTGGAAACCCAATGTGGGTGAAAACCACCTGCTGCAATTTGTTTCTATCTTCCTTTAATAAGAAACTTCTTTTACATTGTACTGGTGCAGTCCTTTACCAGTACGCAGGCTTCTACCTGCAGAAGGCTACAACCTTCTTAGCTCTTGTACTAGCCTTTCCATTTACTAGTACGTAGGCGCTGGCCTACTGAAGGCTCCAATCTTCACTCGTTTTCCAGCTGCTCTTGGAAGGGAGCTCCAACCCCCTGGCTCTTGTACTGGCCAATATGTTTACCAGTGCGGAGGTGCCGGCCTACAATCATCCAGGGACAATGTTTCATACATTTTCATATTGGATCCATAAAACAATCATCATTGCAATACAACCTGCATCATCAATCTCTGAATCACCCAATACTGAAACCCTGTCAACAACACTGTCACAGACTACATAACTCTGCAACAACAACCAGATCTAATAGCAACTTCAAACTTCATACTGTATACGCTACTTGGACGAACCCAACCTGCGTGTATACGCGCTTTTACCAAAGACAACCCGCGTACAAATCTGCAAATTCTACCTCATAACTTTGCAGCTATTTCAGACATAAGAACATACCCAGATCATATCATTCATACAATAAACATGTGTCAATAGATCTAGTCTATCCATAATCAAACCATATAAAGATAATCATTCCAAGCCTTGAGATCCCATTCCATCTTTCATCATCCTCCTCATGAGTGCAACCTTGGTTCAGATCAAGCAAGACATCACCAACCCATAACCAGCATCTGGATCTCACACGTCATCAGATATTCATCACTTGCACATCCTTGCACTAATGATCTTCTCCTTATATAGGTTTAGGCTTCTCTCAATACCATGGTCCAAAACCATGTAGAATCAATACCATGAACCCAATACTTGGGGTCGTCACTTTGGACCAAATACTATGGACCAAATACCATGGACCAATACCATGGACCAATACCATGGTTTCCGACATGTACGCGCCTTTCCTTCTAAGAACCCGCGTGTATACGCGTACGCGCCTTCTGCTCCGCTAACCCGCGTATATACGCACTTTCGTCACGGTCAACCTGCGTATACCTCTCCCTTGACTTGTTGCATTCTGATTAAGTTTCCATCACCTGTATCAAACCTTTGAGTGAGTTGCCATCAAGGACAACACCTGAATCATAATGCCAACAGCATGTTTTTGTGTTATACTGATAAGAGTCCTTTGATTGAGAGTTCTAGTTGTGGAACATCTCTTAGAGCCACTCTTGCGTGAGGGCATTCTTCTTTGTATGATCGAGACATCATCTCTTGTGTACATCATCTTTATTGACAACACTTAATGCAGCGGCCTACACCGTCTTGACACCGGGGCCCAGAGACGTAGTCCCTCTTGGACGAACTCCGTTATCAACGCTTATGTTTTCATGTGTTGATGATTGTTATGTTCCTCTTCTTTATAGTATGCAAATGTATTCATTCATGTTGTTTTAAAAGCAACTTTAACACATCACGAAAGTAAAAGGTTTTGGAAGGGTCCTTCTTCACACCCAAATCTGGAAAAATTTGTGTAGGAAGACCACTCCTCCCTACCAATGAGAATGGCTATTATGTCCAGTTCTCCCTCAAAGCTCTCCCAATTTCCAAACAATGAATTCCACTCAGAGTTCTTTTGGTTAGTTCAGTGGCATCAAGGTTTCACTTAGCCCAACAAGAATTTACAGTGTTCTATTCGACTTAGAGCCTTCCACTGGTCCTAACTAGCTCAAGAATTCGCTCTTTCGCAGCATCCTTCCTCCAACCAGTGTCCTCCTCTAAACTTCTTCCCTTAAAAAAAGAACGATCCAACCCTCCTCTCCTCCAATATTTTCCTTTAAATCTCTAAGAGGTAGGAAAATAATTGTCCTTCCCAACCTTCTCGAAATTGGGGAATCTTGTGGGCCTTTCCATGAGTTTACCTTTCCAGATTAAAAAATTAATCATAAAAATAATAATAAATTTCTTTTAAGAGTGTATCAAAATTTCATTAGGTTCTTAACGAACCTAATTTTTTTATCAAATTCAACATAAAGTAATTAAGAGTAATTCTAAGTGGGTTTTTTTTCTTTTTTTAAATTTAATGCAACTTGGGGTGTTACAAATAGTCTCTTAACTCTGCGAGGAATTGTTATTCACATTCCAAGTAATTCTTAAAATTAGATCATTAATTTTCAATAGTTAATGTTTATAACTACCTATGTTTATAACAAGTATGGATTCATCTTAAACACGGAGTTAACAAGTTTTGAGAGGGCTTAAATCTCTTTAGGTCCAAACCTCTTTTAAAATGTCTAATTAACAAAATACTTGCACTTAGGTCTGAACCTCTTTTAAAATGCCAAATTAACCAAATATTTGTAGTTCGAGAGATTTGATCAACACATAATTTGATATATGTGTGTGTGTGTGTGTAATTTTTCATAATTTAAATTGCATTTTTTAATGCAATGGATTCAATGCTTTGAAAATCTCTTTGGACACTTGGATTGGATTGTTTAAACTACATTTTTTAAACTTGCAATTTCAATAAATCATTGTTGTATTTAAGTGAAAATGACCCGAAAATAGGTGAAAAATGGCCCAAAAAATACGTGAAAACCAATGAATATGTAGAATAGTGAGACTAGCTAAAATGTTTTAATCCCGAGGATTTTTTTTTTCGTAAGCTTGGTAGTACTTTCTCTTTTTATATTAACTAACCATAATCAAGTTTTTCCAATAGTAACAAGTGGTCTCAACCTTCTTGTAGGAAACCAGGTTGGCCACCTGTAAGCGTTAAAAGCTGTCCAAAATTTAAATAAGTCTTTTTCTATCATCCTTACAACATTGTCTATTTTATCTATACTGAATATCAACTTTGAAAAGTAAAAGCAAATCGGCATAAAAACAAAATTTTATTTAGAACTCTATTTTACTCCTCGTCCGAGGACTCCACCGGGGCTGGGACTTTAGCACTGAATCCCGACATCTCGCTTCTCCTCATGTCCTGTAGACTTTGCTTGATCCTAGTCAGTGCTAGGTTGTTTCGATATGTTTGAATCTGAATTGCTGCTATCTCTCTGAGGAGATATGCTCTGCTGGGTTCCTTCACTTTGGTTTCCTCCTGTGCCTTCTGTCCTTTGTTTACTGCCTGTTATTTATTGAGAGTCATGGTTCAGGCCACTACATTCTTCATGACACAATATTTCTGTATCATCTGTCTGAATAGAGTGTGGTGACCGCAGGTGTTCCCCGGGTCTTGTACCATGTCTTCCAATTCTTTTGTGGGAATATCTTGGTTAGTGACACTGTCATTTAGTTCTCTCTCCCAACCTGCTATTTGCGCTCTGACCTCGGGTGGATTCCCTGCCATATACGCATCGATAAAGGTCTTCATATGCTCTTGTCCCGTCTGTTTCCCTGCTTTGCCTGCTCCTCTGTTGCTCTTCTTAGCCACTTTTTTCGTCTCTCGCCATTCTTGTGTTGTCTCGGTTGCAATTTTCTTCGCCCAATTCGCTTTCCTCTATGTGCTTGCTTGCCTCCACACTGTATTGGACACAGATTATAATTAAACCTAAAACAATACCATAAGAAGTATCAGTGGTTTGAAGGTATGCGTCCCATTATGTCTTGTATTTAAGTGTTCCGGGTTTGGTTTCTCGCTCAAGTCCTGGCAGCTTGAGTTTGCCTTTCATCTCCCTCAGATTTCCCCTTAACAGAGCTTGGGTTAGCATTTTGCGGCCTCTCAATTCTTCTTCTCTCAGAGTCATCTCTTCTCGTCTACCCTCACTCGAATGGTTTACCTTAGAAGACCTACCGGGGAGTCTACAAAGGGAGACCATGTCCCTGTTTTTAATTGCACGAGGTTTCTTCATTCTATTCTCACACCTCTCTATTGTCTTCACTCTAATTGAGCCCCTGGTTATCCTCTTAGTTTTATTCTGTATATTCCAGTTAGGTTTCTCAGCAGCCCAGATGTCTCTTGTCTTAGCTACTGTGGCCTCCACAGTAGTTTCCTCTCTATACCAGCTACCTAAATTATCCCCTTCGTGCCTCAGGAGCCACCTGGACGAAGCTATATTCCTTATGCTTTCTCCCTTACTAGGTTCTCTCTTCTCTCCCCAGTGTCCCTCCTTTCCTCTTTGCGCTTTCTTCGAAGGCGTTTCTTTATCTTTTGCTTCTCTCTCCCTTTCGTCCTCGTTCCTGACCTAGATAGTGTTCTAGGAAACCCTGGTTTCGACTCCTTCTGAGTCCTTACTTTCCCAGGTCTCTTTCCCTAGTACCACTGAAATTGGCATTATTGTAATTCTAATGTTAAGGAAATGGAAGAATACATACCGTCGACTTGAGTTGACGCAACTGCATCCACCGGCCTACGTCCTCCTCGTACATCCACCACCTTTCACTTCTCTTACCCTCACTCTCTCTTTCTGCATGCAACCATATTCTTTCTCTCTTTCCTTTTGTTTTAACTCGTTGTCCCTGCTGCCTTTCGCCACACCTCCCACCTGTCTTCCTAATTTTCTCGTCGTCCTTTTCCTCATTCCTACTCCTTGGAATGATGGCTCTCTGGCGCTTCCAGTGATGTCCCTCATTAACTCCCTCGTGCCTCCAGCTGCTCATGCCGTGGGTTCTTCTCTATAACCCTGCCACGTGCTGGCACCAATCTGCCCACTCTCTCGTTGACCCCCATGCCTTCCTCTTTGCCTTCCCTTCGCAACCACACATGTCTTCTTTCAGGGCTTTCTCCCTCCCTACCCCGTCCTTCTAACTGCCCTTCCTACTGTCCTCTTCCCCCGCAACCCGATGTGTTCTCTGTCCTTGAGCTCGAGTGGATGATCCCTGACATCTCCACTTCCCATCGATGCTGGCCCACCTCCTCTTTTCTGTCACACTTGATCAGGGGTTATATATATATATATATAAGACCTAGCTAAAATGTTTTAATCCCAAGTTTTTTTTTCAATTACTTTATATATATAAGACCAACATTTTCTATTTGTGCAAAAATGCATCAGAGTCGAGTCATTATCTTTTCATTTCTTGAGCTTTGCAAGTTAGGTTTGGAATGACAAGTTTCTCTTTTTCTTGGGAAGGAATGTAGGTTGAAGAAACTTTTCAAATTTGGTCCATCTTATCTATCTCCCATAACTCCCACAAGGCTCTTCCCCTCTCCATTGCTTGGGGTATTTGGCTTGAGCTTAATTCAACAAGCACGGAAAATTGCGTCATGTTTAGAATATGGACTTGAAGATGTAAAATTTACTTTTGCTAGGGATTAAGTCAATACAATTTAAGCTTATTGAAAGCTTGGTTGGGCAAAGAGGCTCATTCTACAACCCAGTGTGAAGGTGATTTGTAAGTGCTCAATTTGGAGTTGACGTATATCCCTTTTAAAATACAAATAAAATATTCTTCAGCATATTCTGCAGCAGTAGCGCAGTGTGAAGGCAATGTGTAAGTATGTCCATGCTCAATTTGAAGTTGGCACATGTCCCTTTTAAAATACAAATAAAATATTCTTCAACTATAACCAACATAGATCAACGGACATTAAAATGGTTTTTTTATTATTATTAATTTATAACAACAAATATTTTCTTTTAACATTTTTTTCTATGTATAGATACATATGAAGTTTTACCATTGGATGTTTTTGAGTTTTAGGTTCTGACAACTTATGATATAAATTAAGCAAAGTCTTTATGTAGAAATCACACAAGATTAAATTTAAGAAAAAAATATATATCTACAAGAAAAATGTTAACAAAAAATATTTTAACGTTGTATATAATAAATATGAGTGGGTTATGGATACAAAACTTTAATATGGATTAATATTGAAATATACTTAAAAATATATTAATAACAAAATGTAATTTCTATTTTGCACTGTAAAATAAGTTTGCGGGTGATGAAGAAATTCGATCCCTCTCATGTTAGATCTGTGCTTAAATTTGTGTATATTTATAAGGTTATAACTTCAAATCCAATCCAAACCAAGTCAAATATGTATGTCTTAAATTTAGTAGTCAAATTGTTGTATAGAGATGGATTCTTTATCTCACAAATAAGGAAGTTTTATACATCAACTTAATGTCTAACTTGATTACAATCTTAGATTTAAAAGCATTATGCATCAATTTGATGTCTAATTTAAATGTGATTTTAAAATTAAATTATTATTATATAATGAGAAAATACATCTTTACTACTTTTATTACTTATACAACAAATATAGGTATACATATTTTTCTTAATCTCAATTTATTTTATGAAAAAAAAAATCGGCCGAAATCACATCATAATACATTTGTCTATCCGTTTCGAACCAAGTTGAAGAATCAGATCATGACTGCATGTTAAATAATGAGAGCAAGTCTTCCAACGACTAGGTTTGACTCGAAAACGCATCATAATACATTTGTCTATGCGTTTCGAACCAAGTTGAAGAATCAGATCATGACTGGAATCAGATCATGACTGCATGTTAAATAGGGAGAGCAAGTCTTCCAACCACTAGGTTTGACTGGAAAACGACTATATCCGACTAGACTGGATCAACGACTATATTTGACCATGAAAGTCCATGAAATGGCTAGATTTGACTAGCCAATTGGAATGGTCCAAAGAATGGACCAGGACTAATATTATATTTAATAAAATTATTTAATTATAATAATATTATTAGATAGATAGTCATTCAATGTATTAGTGTTTAATATCAATATATTTTTTAATGTTCTGAATGTCATTAAAGTCTAGAATGATAAATTTATGAAATGCTACACAAATATTATTTTAATATTTTTTTGTTGGTTTTGTTTATTATTTAAGTAATATGTTAACCATATTTGTGCTAAAAATAATATATCTAAACAATATTAATGATAATAATTGAGTAAAATATTAACATATTTATATTTAATATAGTAATAAATCTAAGGCTCAATTTATTTTTTAAACAACACTTCATATTTATAACGAGCAATAACATTATAATGCACTTTCAATGCATACTTCTACCTTGTAATGAAACAAAGAACATAGAAGTGAATGGAACAAGTCCATTCAAACTCACTTTTGAAATATTAACCTTGCTTATTTTAATTAAGTTAGTATAATTTAAAATATCTCTAATTAAATTATATATATATATATATATAATATATATATAATATATAATATATATATATTCAATTAAAAATACCAATCTTAAATAATTATTAATTTGTACATTTATATAGATAAAATTATTTCATCAATTTAAATTAAAAAAATATTATATACTAACTATATATAAATAATACTTAATTTTTGAATTTGGTATATTTAGAAATAACCAAATTTGTTGAGTGTTAAAAAAAAAAAATTTTATTAACATTAAATTTTATATTGTTTTTGATTATCTAAAAAAAAATGTTTTTTAATTTTATTTAATCAAAACAAATTAAAATATCACTTACAATTAAATGAAATTTATTTATATATATTTTAAAAAATATGAAAGAATAATAAACATGTTATCATTAGCACAACTATCATCTAGTGTGTTAAATATGAAGAGAAATATGAGCAAATGCATTGGAGTTGGTCAGGCTCCATGGCCAATGTCCAAGGTACCCACCAATAGTATGCTTGCAAAGTAGAGGTTTATTTTTCCAGAAAAAGGAAAATGACAACCTTTAATAGAAAAGGATTACATGCTCAACTTCAAAGCAAATACTCTTCATGCAGGGAAAGCATGGATTTATATAAGGACTACGCCTGTATAATTGGTCTAAAAATAAATAAATAAAAAATATTTGGAGTTATTGTTTACATGGTCAGCATCAAGCACGAAGAAGAGCATGTATTTATATAAGGACTACGCCTGTATAATTTGCCTAAAAATAAATAAAAAGGGAATATTTGGAGGTATTGTCTGAGAACTATGGATATATAAAAAAGATATTGCCTACTCTAAAAAACTAAAAATCTTATATAAATACAAAAATAGATTAAAATTTTATATTATAAAAAATTTGAAATATGAATTTTATAAAAAATTTTTATGATTCATTTTAACAAATTTTTTTGATTCAAAAAAAATATATAAAACTCAAATAATTTACAGAAACATGATTAAATAAAATTTACCTGCGAACCCCTTAATGAGAGGATTAATTTTCAGTTTCACTTTCAAATTTCAACGTTTAAACTACATAAATCAAATAGAAAAACTGGAAAGTAGAAAAATATTGAGCTGAGTGTAAATGCCCAAATAAACTAAAAATCATATATTTGATAAAATCTTAAACAAAAATTCATTTTAAAATAATTTCTTTGACTTTTAACCCAATAAAATAATCATAACACCAAAAGAATATTGGTAACAACTTTACATAACCTGTTTAAATAAAACTTGCATCCAATGGTAGCCAGTGCCATAATGCGATGATCAGATGCCAGTGCCATAATGAGATGATAAGCTTTCAGCTTCACTTTCAAATTTTACCCTTTAAACTACATAAATCAGATCAAGAAACTGAGGGAAGCAGGAATAAGGAATTTGTCAAAACTAATTGTTTGCAAAATTTCCTCTGTTTCCTGTAATGACTCCTCACATGATACCTGCATATCTAGCAATATACATGTCATACAGAATCTGGGTTCCAACGAGGAATTTGTAAGAACATTTATTAACGTGAATCTACATTAAATAAACAGATTTATGAGCTCAGTGGGCGTCAAACAGCACCCAGTGCTACAAAAAGATAAAGAACTTTCATTGTCACTTTCAAGTTTCAAGGAAGCTATAGATTATGTATACATAATGTTTTTATGTAGTTTTTTTTTCTTCTGTAAAAAATGAAGTATAGACCAACATCGCAGAATTGGAAATGAAATAAGAACTTTATGTTTATTATTTTTTTGACAATCATGTAAGTGCAAGAAAATGAATTGGCAGATGAACACTCATTACTTACTCGACTTATTGTACACGGCTATAGATGGTATCCCTTGTACAGTATTGGCAGATGAACACTCATTACTTACTTGACTTATTGTACACGGGTATAGAATGGTATCCCCCCATTCTCTGCGGTATTGCGGCGTTTTAGATCATCAAGCCTCGCGATTTATCTTAGCTTACCGGCGCTGCATTCTGGATAAATCGTCTTCCTTTCATGTAAATTCAATAATCCATAAGTAACAATTTCTCGAAATACATTTGCAAAGACCTACAGGTTTGAATTGGTACTGATAACTAAATATTATCTGTTTTGATGGCAGTGACTTTCCTGTTTGTGTCCAATTGTCAAAACACAAATGATTTATGTTCAAAGTATAAAAACGAATAGATTGTTGAATATAAACTAGATTACCTAATATGAGCTATCAACATTTATACAAAATCCACACAATAAACAGAAATCAGATTGCTGAATGAGCTATTAACATTTATACAAAATTCAAATACTAATTGCATCACTTCATACAAAATACACTAAATCAATTACTCTTTTATTAATTTATTCAGTAATCATTTTTTTTAGTCTGCCCAGAGGTAAGACGATGCTAAACAAATTATTGGCCTTTTCTTTTTTGCCCGTTAGGCAGAGACGAGCAGCTTCACTGTTGTTCCTCTTGTTACCTGTGAATATGAAGGAAAAACTTTTATTTACCTTTACAAATAGTATAGCAATTCAACTTCTCCCACTTTCTAGCATTTCAATTTCCAAATTTATTTTCATCAGATTAGAATCATCCATTGATTTGCATCCCCACCATTGCCTGTCACCTCCTGTTTCATTTAAGCTTCTACCATTCCCACACAATGTCTTCTAATTATCCCAATAATATAATTATACACGAAGAGACTTCAGCACGGGTCAGGGTGACGCCCACTCTCGCAGTTCCACTTCCACTTTTTGCTGCCACTGCCCCAACACACTCTGACTGCATTCCCCAAAGGGTCAACACCTGTAGCTTTGGAAAACTCATCCCGTACCCCAACTCTTCGAACTTCTGGTTCGAGTAGGTCTCAAAGCAACTTTGCGGGGAGCTCTTTCAGCTGCTTACAGATCCGGCTATCAAGATATGCAAGCTTTCGAAATTCATTAACCTAGTCGCTCCAGAGCACACTGCCAAAGGCGAAGGCAAAGATATTCCAAACTTTGCAATTTTATCCTGACTTATAGAATCCTGTGACAGCGCAAACTTTGCAGGTCACTCCAGCTACAGTTTGTATCTTTAATCAATTTCCCATAATCCTCTCTGGGATCAGTGATTTTAATCAGACTTAAAAAACTTGAGACGGCACAAACTTTGCAGATCCTTTAAACGAGCATAATTTTTTATTGCACAAAAGTCTTCAATTTCTCCAATAACATAGACTAAAAGACTTGAGCGCGGCTAAATGTGATGTCCACTCTCCCAACCCTCAACTTCCACTTTCGGCTGCCACTGCCCCAACATCTCCCAACAGCTCTAATACCCAAAGAGTCGAACATCTGTAGCTTGGAAAACCGGTAACCTACTCCAACTCCTCCAACTTTGGGTTCTAGTACATTGAGTTGTCAAACATGGCAACTCCGTGGGGAGTTTTTTCAAATACTTTGAAAAAACACCTGTGTTCCTTCTAAGCAATGGAAATCGGCTGATCACGAAGGACATGGTGTATTTCAACAGCTTCAATCACATCCACACTATCAATTTTTACAACCTCAATCAAACAACGATCCGCTAAGAAGTTGATAAAACTGTGCCCTATGTGTGTCAAATAGCTCTCCACTTTAGCAGTAGATTATGTTGTCTTCGGAAAAGCTGTAAAATATACAAAACCAGATCTTCTACAATCCAAAAATTGTGATAAAATTGTATATTGAGATAAAAAATATACATATTTAAGTAAATTTTTTTATGAAAAAGAAAAGAGAAGTAAATTAATTAACTATTCTAGGTTTTTGAAAATAATTTTTTCAATTAATTGGTGTGAGTTCAAGTCATTTTTAAATACTTGTTCAATAGTTCAAGTTATTTTTAGAAATATATTTTTAGACAATCAGTTTGATATTTTTAGGAAATTCATGTAAATTTCAAATTGCTTTAGAGGTGGTTAATTTTAGGGGATTCTATAAAATTCCTTATTTTCCCTTTTTATCTCTGTATAAATCTTTATATAACTCTTTGCATGGCATGTGAGCCATTTTAAGACTCTTCATAGAGTACATCAAATTGCAAAATCCAAGGATTTGAATATCACAACAAGTATAAGATTCTTCACAGAGTGAAGAGTAAAAGTGATCATAAAATCCAAGGTGTAAAACTCTTCACAAAGTAGAGAGTAGAATTGATCATAAGATCTAAGGGTTAGAATGCAAATCTGAGTTTTTAAATGTGAGGTCTGCATAAAAGGGTTGAGAGTTTTTTTGGTGAGTGAGCCCTACAACCTTCGTTGTTTGCAAAGACGTTTCCTTGTAATTGTTTCCTAGTGTGCAAAGATGCCATATGTCGTAAAGTAGTCATCAAGCTCGTAGCACAATCCGCGGTACTCTACACATTGAAAGTCGCGTGAACTATTACACCATTTAGAAGATTGTGCATTAAACAATCCACCAATTGAGAGTCTAATGGTTTGGAGGTATCGCCATACATTTTATTTTGGAGATGTCACCATGCATAGCAGTGACATCTATTATCCATGAATTTGCATTATTCGTGTTTGTACAAAATTTTTAGGAAAAAATCTACTGAATTTCCATGGTTCACCTTAGGTTTTTATTTTTCCAATACAATGACCTGAGCACCGCTGCCACATTAGGGCTACAGAGCCCGATACAGCAGTGAGCTCTACGCTAGCGGTTTAAATGTTTTGTATGCTCAGTGCTCTGCAACTTCACATGACTCGTCGAATGCTTGTCCCGATGATTCTCCAGTGCTCTGCAACTTCACATGACTCGCCAATATGCATGTCCTGATGATTCTCTAGTGCTCTCCAACTTCACATGGCTCACCGAAACGCATGTCCTAATGATTCTCCAGTGCTCTGCAACTTCACATGACTCGCCGAAACACTTGTCACAATTATTAACGCCATTAAATGAAGCAATGCATTGACGGTCTCAGATTTGTTGAACCTTAACATAATGATCATTCCCATTCTCAGTAGAGAATTAATTTAATTCCACTTGCATCGACGACTCTGCTTTCCAAAAATTATTTTCTTGTGGCATGGATTCCCTCAACATCTTTCTCATACAAGGACCACATATTCATGTTGAAGGATTAGTGTTGTCAATGTCAAGCGCACTGATGAATTTGGGTGATAGTCATCATTCCAAGATGGGCTAAAGTTCCAGAGAACAACCAACACTATAGAGGATTTGGGTAAAATTGGTTTTTGCACTATTGGGTATTGTTTTTCATTGTAGATTATACAGGGATATGCTACTTGGGTTCATATTCTCAATGCTTATGTTCATAACTATGTTGCTACAAGCACTCAATATAGTTATACCCAATATGAGTTGTTCTAAGAAATGAGGCAGAAATCAATGGCAAGAGGTAAGGCTTCATTCTCTTATTTGAAGTGGGCAGTGTTGATTCCAATCCTCATTATATTTCTCCTGCTAGGTTCCCAACAATTCCATTCTTCTAATGTCTAGACCATGCTGAGAATTTAGAATCTCTTGGACCCGAGTGTATGAAAAGGATGGAACAATAATACAAAATTTTGCAACCTTACTACTCCTTCATCTCTCACCATTGTATGCTACGAGGAAGCAATAACACAACTGAAAATTGTGGGTGACAAGGGTTCTCTTCAAAAGGGAAATAGGACATTTTTTGTTTCAAACCAGAGTTTGTCATCATCTTTTTCAATAGATTCATTTTTAACTACCCTCTACAAGCTTTCAAGTCTTAAAGTTCTCTCTCTAGCATCTCTAGGAACCTAGGGTCCTCTACTAGCAAACATAAGTCACTTATCCTCCCATGGTATGCTAAATACCACTTCATTTTTTTTTCTATGAAAACTTTCCACAGGAGCTTTCTCTTCAGAGGAATCTCCAGACCTTAATACTAGACAATAATATGTTGAATGGCACAATGCCTAACTGGATAAGAACCCTCCCTAGCCTAACTTCTCAGGCCTTGAAGAACAACTTATTAAGTGGTCATATGTCAATCTCTCTGAGTACATTTCAAAACCTCATAGTATTACAACTTTCAAGAAATCAATTGTCTAGGGATTGTCCAAATCAGAGCAGCTTGAGAAACTTTTAAGAAATTGATTTGCAAGGCAATAATCTTGGACCCATGTTCCCAATTCTAGCAAACAAACAAGTTGTCAGGCTTGTATTGAGAAAAAACAATTTCAAGTTTCATGTTCCAAATCTTAGTTCATTTGACCAATTATAGAGGCTTGACTTGTCTTGTAATTCCTTATCAAGTCACCTCTGTTGAAGAATCTAAGGCATCTAGGTATAGTGAGATTCTTTTGATGATGATAACAATTTGTGAAGTACTTTTTACTTTTCTTATTAGCACGATATTCTCTTATTATTATTAGTGTGTGTTTTCTTACTTCGTCAAACAATTACCAAAACAAAAGAGTCAAGAACAGAAGATGTTGGCTCTCAGCCAGGGCTAAACCTCTCTCTCCTAGAGAGGAAAACCCTTATGCAAATTTCTCTTATTGAAGCTTCAATTGACAAATGCCAAACCCTATACCCTTGACCACTAGATCCTCCAAGCACAAGACACCATCTCTCTTCCTTTTGTCCTTCAATCAATGCCTTCTTCTGCTTTTCACCTTGATCTCTTCCTTCACACTTCTTCTGGCAACTGAGTGCTCTTTTTCCGGAAACTGCAGAAACCCTAGGTCTCTTTAGTTACCTCTTCTTTGGTGTCTTCCTTTCCTTCTCTACTTCGCTTTGAAATATTCCTTTCCCTTGACACTTAGGCTACATAATGAGACCTTCCTTGAGAGATATTTCCAAGTTGAGAGGTTTATCCTCTTACCCTTCTGCAAATTTCTCTTATTGAATCTTCAATTAACAAATGCCAAACCCTAGACCCTTGACCAATAGATCCTCCAAGCACAAGACACAGTCTCTCTTCCTTTTGTCCTTCAATCAATACCTTCTTCTTCTTTGCACCTTGATCTCTTCCTTCGCACTTCTTCTGGCAACTGAGTGCTCTTTTTCCGGCAACTGTAGAAACCCTAGGTCTCTTTAGAGACCTCTTCTTTGGTGTCTTCCTTTCCTTCTCTACTTTGCTTGGCAATATTCTTTTCCCTTGATACTTAGGCTAGAGAATGATACCTTCCTTGAGATATATTTCCAAGATAAGAGGTTGATTCTCTTACCCCACTGCAGATCTGAATTCTTCACACATGTGGCAGATCTAGGGCTTGAAATGAGCCCTTTTACTTGGTTCCTTCCTTCGCTTTAGTTGTCCTCTTCTTCGCTAGAGATGGAGGCTTTATTAGAAGTCTTTTCTTAGTTCAATCAAACTTGATTATGTTGCTGCACTTGTGGATCTAATGTGACTGCAAAATTGCCCTCCTTTCTTCACACGTGTGATAGAATTAGGCCCTAAAACAACCCTCCCAAACTTAGTTTCTCTTGCTTCTTCTACACTGCCCTAAAATCACCTTTATGCCCCTTTTTCACACCTCTTTCTTAATTCTCTTCTTCATTGATTTCATATATCACTTTATGGTCTAATGATGAGGTCGAACTGCCCTATATATAGGAGTTTGTCCCTCCTTTTGGGCTAACTTGAGCTAGTGAGGCCGACTTGACTGTAATTGCACCGAAATTCATTTCTTTGAGCCGACTTGAAGAGGAGACTTGTCTTTTCTTTAGAGGATCATCCTAAAAATATTTCTTTAACTCTAATACATATGTTTACATAGTGTAACATGCCCACATGGGTCTTTAATAACTATATTGACTCTTTGACTTTCCTAGAAGAATTTAAACATGTGCTTAACCTATCAAATGGGCAAGAAACCCATTCTTGATAATGACAAAAATAATAATTCTTTTCTTTTACAAGTACAAAGATCAAAATTACATTTATGAAGACTGAACCTAGTTACACTTTCTTCAACACTCCCTCTTAATTAGAGAGGTATTCATAAATCAATTACAAGGTGTTTGGACATTTTCAATCTGAAGAATTCACATCAGAGAAATCAGATTGGAAATCCATCTATTCTAGCATCATAGTAACCAACATTGTTTCCATATTAAGGCCTTGATTGACATCTCTATCTCTTATTAGATCAGAGCACAATGTTGGCAAGACCAATGACTATAGACACCTTCATCATTGTCTCTCAAGGTACATACCCACTCGGGTGTTCACTGAGTATGAACTTCTAGGACTATTCTTATCATGGGTTCCTAGCCCTAAAAGAATATCGGTCCTCTTGCCTACTCTTATCTTGGATGCCCTACACATCCTCAAAGAGTATTGGATGTCATATGATTACCCAATCGTCCATTATTTCTTCCCATGTGACCCAAGAATGTTGTGTCTATCTCTCCCTTTCAACTAGGGAAGATATGCTCATTCCTATGAAGGAATGTACCCAAGTTCCCTCTGACTAGGAACTTTCCCAAGATCCCTCTTAATTAGGGACTTGTCAGAGCTCCCTCTCAACTAGGGACTCTCCTTTTCATCAGAAACTTCTTCTTTGTGGGTCCTTCAGCTGCTTGATCACTTTCTTTCCTTGATGTCATGAAACTCAGTCGAGCTTCTTCTTAGTAGGGCATCAACCATCAATCACTTTCCTTCTTGTTTTGTCATGTCATTCCTTTATTCATGGAAAGTGGCCTTCTTGATACATACATGGAACCTTCGTCATATGGCTACTTCTTTCTCATCATGCTTCTTTCTGGAATTTCCATCCTCCACATGAATGCTAGTTGTACTTATACTTACAACTTTTTTTCCAGTAGCCCTGCATGAACCTATCTAGATATTATTCAAGAAATCAAAGCATAACATTAAATCAAATAGTACCTTACAAGATGGATTTCCATCATGACATCTTGTTGGCTTGAATCATCAACATCTTGCATTTTCACATCTCCAAGGACTTTCTAGGTGTCAAGGGTCCTTTGATCTTTTTCTTCCTTTGTCAAAAATTTTGTGCCTTCTTTCAGGAGATGCCTTCAACAAATATGTCACATTTTGATTCCTAGTGTCAATGGTGTCATTTATCCTTGATATATTTATCTCATATGCTTCTTTAATATTTTTTCTTTGTCAACCATCTCATACTCCATATGAGGACATTTCTCATGTTGACCTTTATCAGTGAGTGAGCCATGCCCTCGTGCATTTTGTTCAATGAAAGAGATCTACACTTTCCTTAACCATGCTACCAGAGAAATCCTCCATGCTCATTGATAAAAATGATGACATGACTTTAGCTAAAAACATAGATGCATACATACCTCATCTTAGTTCTTTCCTTGATCATCTCAACTTCCTTTGATAGCTTCATAGATTGAGATTACCTCAATCTCCTTTGCTTTGCTACATAATTTCTTGCCTACATATCATCCTTTCTTGAATCCCCATAAGTGGAACTCTCATTGAGACATCTATTTTTCCTTAAATTCATGAACCCTCTATTGAAGATTTCACCGAAGGATCCTTGTAGTCCTCATCCTGCAAATGCTCCTTTCTGCTGATGATAGTGGCCTTCTAAGATGATCATGATCATTCCTTCATGCATTGATGAGTTTATCTAATGGATACATCCTTCTTACATGAATATATCTATCTCCGCATAATGCTCCTATATTCCTGAATATGCCATTCTCATAAACCATGCATTCTATCCCACGGTTACATGTTCCTATGGTACCCAAAACTTTAAAGAAGACTTATGTGAAGAAGTTGATTTCAAATCATAGCAGAGATCCAGAGGGTCCTCCTTATTCTAATTCTTATCTTCTTCTTTCACTTCTTGGGTAATGTGGTCTTCTTCTCGTTTCCTCTTATTGTTGTCCTTCTTGAACTTAGGAAAATCCCTCTTATAGTGTCCATATTCTTGGCAGCCAAAGCATTGGACTTTGGACATATCTCTTTTACCCTTTCTTTGTGGACCAAAATTTCCAAATTTCCCTTTTATATTGGCCATAGCAGCAAATGCCCACTCCTTCGATCGTACATGATCCTTGGTTTTGAGTCTACTCTCTTAAATTTTGCATTGAGACCAAAGTTCATTCAACGGGGTGGCTTCCTTATTGGCACATATACTTGATTTGAAGTTGCCCCATTCCTCAGGTAATGCATTGAGCACTACAGTGGCCATCTCTCTTTCTGACATAACTTCTCACAGTTCTTGCAGTTGGTCTTTCATCTCAGAGCCCTTCATGAAGTAGGGAGTTATTCCTTCTTCTTTGTATATCTTCATTTTATATAATTCATTACGCAATGATATCACTTCCCCAGTTGTACTAACTGAGAATAGCTCCACCATATCATCATAGATATATTTAGATGTTTCAAGTTTGGAAACATAAGGAATGAGAGGGTCCTTGATGGATTCTATCATAATCCTTTGAGCCCTTGTTTCATCCTTATTATACTTTTCTAGGTCTTGAGTTTGTTCCTTAGCAAGAACAGTGAAACTCCCTTTAACGTAGTCCAAAACTTCATTTTCTTTTAGAAGTAGATCCATCCTCTTTTTCTATGTAAGGAAATTATTAGTCCCAACCAATTTGTTGTTTTCCTTGCAAAAAGACATTTTGATATTTTCATAAGAGGGCATAAAAATACTTACTTGAGAGAGTTTTTATGAAGATATCTTGTTGCTTCCTTGAAGATTTGATGACTTGACTGCTTAGAGCTTTCAAGATGCTTCCTTCAAGTGGCCTTATGAGAGATTTTCTTGGTGATGAAAACTTCTCACTGTGTAGATATGGAAATCTTCAATGATGAGTCTAGATCTAAATACCTTCCTTTGAAGATGATGAATATTTGACGTAAACCCTTCTTGGATGAACCTTCTTGCAGAAGCCTTTAGATGAAAGACTTTCTTCTTTCTTTGTTCCCAGGCTGGTAGTCCTTCTTGATGGATCTAGGAGAGAAGATAATAATCCTTCTCATCTTTTATGGATCTGGAACTCTTGCTTGTAGATCTGATGCTTCAACCTTTTTGTGCCCTTACTTCTTCATCTTAATGCTTCAATCTTCTTTGTGCTCTTGAGATGCCCTTCCTTGATGTGTCACCTTAGCTCTGATTCCATGTTGAAGAATCTAGTGCATCTAGGTATAGTGAGATTCTTTTGACGATGATAAAAATTTGTAAAGTACCTTTTACTTTTCTTAATAACGTGGTCTTCTCTTATTATTATTAGTGTGTGTTTTATTACTTCATCAAGCAGTTACCAAAAAAAAGAGATAGGAACACAAGATGTTGGCTCTCAGCCAGGGCAAAACCTCTCTCCTAGAGAGGAAAACCCTTCTGTAAATTTATCTTATTGAAGATTCAATTACAAATGCCAAACCCTAGACCATTGACTAGTAGATCCTCCAAGCATAAGACATAGTATCTCTTCCTTTTTTCCTTCAATCAATGCCTTCTTCTGATTTTCACCTTGATCTCTTCCTTCACACTTCTTTCGGTATCTGAGTGCTCTTTTCCGGAAACTACAGAAACCCTAGGTCTCTTTAGAGACCTCTTCTTTGGTGTCTTCCTTTCCTTCTCTACTTCGCTTGATATTCCTTTCCCTTGATACTTAGGCTAGATAATGAAACCTTCCTTGAGATATATTTCCAAGTCGAGAGGTTGATCCTCTTACCCTACTGTAGATCTGAATTCTTCACATGTGTGGCTGATCTAGGGCTTGAAATGAGCCCTTTTACTTACTTCCTTCCTTCGTTTTAGTTGTCCTTTTCTTCGCTAGAGATGGAAGCTTTATTAGAAGTCTTTTCTTGGTCCAATCAAACTTGATTATGTTGCTGCACTTGTGGATCTGATGTGACTGCAAAACTTCCCTCCTTTCTTTGCACGTGTGACAGAATTAGGCCCTAAAAAAACCCTCCCAAACTAGGTTTCTCTTGCTTCTTCTTCGTTGCCCTAGAATCACCTTTATGCCCCTTTTTTCGCACCTCTTTCTTGATTCTCTTTGTTCGTTGATTTCAGAGATCACTTGATGGTCTAATGGTGAGGTCTAACTACCCTATATATAGGGCTGACTTGAGCTAGTTAGGCCAACGTTGACTTTAAGTGCACCAAAATTCATTTCTTTGAGCCAAATTGAAGAGGAGACTTTTCTTTACTTTGGAGGATCATCCTAAACATATTTCTTTGACTCTAATACATATGTTTACATAGTGTAACATGCCCACATGGGTCTTCAATAATTACTTTGACTCTTTGACTTTCCTAGAAGCACTTAACCGTGTGCTTGACCTATCAAATGGGCAAGAAACCCATTATTGATAATGCCAAAATAATAATTCTTTTCTTTTACAAGTACAAAGATCAAAATTACATTTATGAAGATTGAACCTAGTTACACTTTCTTCAACAACCTCTGCCTTTGTTGTTCTCACTAAATGGAGATCAAAATCAATATGAAGTAAATGATCTTGGTCCTCTTATTTTCCCCCCCTTTCCATAGCAATTTTAACGAGAAGGATAGAGATGTTTGTTTAAATGTTGAATTGTTTCGGAAGCCAAGGACTTGGTTAGAGTCCTAAATTTGGGTAATTTTATTTTTTTATTTTTTGGTCTTATTCTTACCAAATTTCCAGTTTTAGGACCAACAAGATTCAGAAATTAGATTTTGCTTACTATTTATACTTGTTTCAACTATCCACCTAAATTAAAGATGTTTGAGAGACTTATTATATATACTATTAAGAGGAGTTTTCATACATGTGATTCTAGTGGACAAATGGATAATTTAGTTGTGGACAATTTTTAACACACCAATTGTTTTGCTAGAACTATCATATTTTGTGCTTTAGGTTTGCAGAATACCACTTTTAGTTATTTGTTCACCTGAAGAGTATTCAATTTCTTCCTATTCTCCATTGCATGTTTCTTCTTTGGAAAACTTAGTACTTTCCTCTATTATCATTATCAGGATCCTAAACCATTATTTAGCCATCAGGCTATGTCACAAATGCATCTAGGTCAAGGTCACTAAATGGATATGGCAGGAATGCCAAGCACTTAGGCATATGGAGCACACCTGCCGATTTGAAACTACAATGCCAAGCACCCAAGCATATAGAGCATGCCTGCCAGGATTTGAAATTAGGTCATTGCAATGACAGTATCTCAAGTTTTTTCTTGACCATAGATCCCCTTCATTCCATCTACACTGTCACCAGAGTATAGTTTATTACAATTTATTATAGTTACATGTTTTATTTGTAACCAACTCACACAGACCTTGATCCAAGCCATGGAGAGAACATCACTACATAATAAACTTAAACATGAATCTATGTTTGAACCCTTAGCTTTGCCATCTCAAAAATCAAAACAAAAAATAGTACACATTAGTGTTTTAACAACATAGAAACTAAAGGTGCATTTTGATTCAAATTTTACCCTTTCCTAGTTTGGAGTAGGATTCATTTATACTCTTCCCTAGTTTGGAGTAGAGATTATGTCTTTTAGGTGCCTAGAGTAGTTCTTTTTAAACTTCTCTGACTTAAAAGATTTGAGACTTAAAGGAATTGTATTGACATAAACTATGTTCTATTGATATAATCAACTTGGTTTTGGTGTTGTACGGATTATTCATTTTGCTTGGTTGCTTCTGCAGATGGTTGATATGGCTTATGTAGAAAGTGAATGTGAGGTTGAATGGCTTGTGCGTACTATTGCAGATGGTTGATATGAATTCTATAGAAAGTGAATATGAGGTTGAAAGGCTTGTGCGTACTGTCGCTAATATAGCTCATAAATTAAAGAGAATTGTTGATGCATCACTCGATGATGTGCACCACTGCTCAATTTTTGGTGGGCTAAGATGTAGTGTATGGAGGAGCATGATTGTGGTGTTAATCCACAATAAGATTAACTCATTATTTCCTTCTGAGCCTATTGTTGCGATCGTGGCTTCATGGAATGTGAAACATGTAAGTGATCAATGCTTCATGATTTTACTTGTTTTTATCGATAATTGAATTGGTTTGTTGTTGCTACAATCACCTTGTTTGCAGAGAGTTGTGTGCTTATGGGACCAATAAAGCCTAAAATGTTTACAAATACATGGTAAATTTTAAGGGTGGATTTTAGCCCAAGGGCGAACTTTAAGGGGTTTTTCATTTTAGAGGGGTGAAATTTTTATAAAACACCCATTGCATATATTTAGTTCAACTTATAAAAAATAATTATTTTTTTCATTTTAGCCCCAAAAAGAGGCGGATAAACTGTGAAAAGACTTATTTGACAACAATGAAAAGACTCATTTGACTTGATTCCATTACAATGCTCGATTTTCTTCTTTGCAATGTTAAATTCGTTTGTAATCGCTCATTTTCTGGTTTGGGAGGTTGTATTTGGTCCCAATAAATAAAAATATAAATAAAGTGGAGGTATGGTAAATAAATAAAACCTCTTTCTATATTTACTCCAAAGGTATGATAAATAAATAAAAATATAAAATAAACTAGAGGTATGGTAAATAAATAAAACCTCTTTTTATATTTAGTCCATAACCCTCTTTCTATTTTAGAAGGCTCAAAAAAGAGGTTTTATTTAAGTGAATCCTATGGGCCAAATACCATATTTATAAAAGAGGTATGGGAAATTAATAAAAATATAAATAAACAAGAGGTATGGTAAATAAATAATTTTTTTTTTTTTTTACTCCATAAGTCACCTTATATTTAAGAACACTAAGGGTGTAAATAAATAAAAATATAAATAAATTGGAGGTATGGTAAATAAATAAAACCTCTTTTTATACTTACTCCTAAGGTATGGTAAATAAACACAAACATAAATAAACTAGACGTATGGTAAATAAATAAAACATCTTTTTATATTTAGTCCATAACTCTCATTCTATTTATGAAGACTCAAGAAAGAGGTTTTATTTAAGTGAATCCTATGGGCCAAATACCATATTTGTAAAAGAGGTATGGTAAATTAATAAAAATATAAATAAACGAGAGGTATGGTAAACAAATAAAACATTCTTTTATATTTACTCCATAAGTCACCTTATATTTACGAACACTCAAAAAATGTGTTATATTTTTTTTTGTATCTGAGTATGGCCTTTTCTATTAACAAAAATGATATTTACAGCAGCTTCAGGATGGTCTCACCCCGCCCTGGAGGGAAACCGGGTCTCTTGACCATCCAAAAATTGTCACATTAAACCAAAATGGGAATTGACCACCTTTTCAAACCAGGTTTCCTGTTCAGTTTTTGTTTCTAAAATCATATTATTATCTACATACTTCTTCCTACATGTAAAAACAGCAAAATATTTCATGTCTACAGAAAAACAAAAATGAGGAGTCTCCCAAAAACAGCAAGAACCTGTCTTTGAACACTACTTTTCAAGTTCAGCTTGCTGGCCTTTCTCCTTTTTGACCAGCACTCCACTTGCCACGAGCTACTGCTGCAGATCCTCCAGCCTTTTTTCTTGTAGGAGCATGGTGATAACAATGTCCTTCAATTCCTTTTTCACATTGGGGAGACTCTGAACCATTTTTGCCATCTCCATGGCAACCTGCTCAAGAGCTTTTGCCATAAGCCGCTTCATGACCCAATATAAATGGAGAGACTGTTTATAGAGGGTCATTCTTCCTCTGGTATGGCCAGGATCAGGCATAGTGGCTACCCAATCTTCCATTTCTTCTTCTGATTGAGCCTGTATAGCATCTTCCTCCCAATGCTCCATTATTCTCCTAATCTTTGGGTTTGAGTTCTCCCTGTACTCCTGCTCAGCGATTCTTATTCGATCTCTGATAGTTTGTCTGGTCCACCTGGTATCATCTCCCGCCACGGGTTCATCATCCGTCTCCTAGGGAGGGCTGCACTGACGCCCCCTCCGGCTTCTACCCTCTGCCACATTCTTACGCTGACGGCCACCTCGGCCCCGTCGGCCACGACCTCTTCTCCCTCTGCCGCGCATTCCTCCCCTGCCCCTGCCACCGAAACGACCCATGCCATCATCTGCATCCTCACTCTCCTCGCCGGGTAATCGTTTCCATCGATTTCTCCAGGCCTCCTCCTCCTGGTTGCCCTGCGGCTCCTCGTTTTCCTCCTCTGAAATCTCAACAAACTGAACCTACAATTTCCCCTCAGCATCCACCTTCCGCTTGCCCTTCACGTCTACAGGGTGTTTATGTTGGTCCTCACGCCCCCATCTGCGCAGCCATCTCCGCCCGCTTCCACTTCCTTCCCCTTCCATTATCCCACTTCCACTGCAGCTTCAATCTCTCGTCTTCACGGTAGCTATCTCAACCCACCAGCGCTCCGGGTAACTGCTAACAGGAATTAAGCGATCCTTACAGCAAATAATCCCTCTCTTTCGCCCGGTCTTAACACCCCTCGTCTCGTCTGTATCATTTCCGAGGTAATGGTGGTAGATACTCCTGAGGCCCATCACATAATGACTTCGCCTGTTCGCCGTCCTTCTGTCCCTTCCGCTGCTCAGAGCACCTGCACCACTGAACCCAGGATCTGCATTCTCCCTCTGCCGGCCGCTCCACTTGCCTATATCATTCATACCTTGATCATTCACAGTTAATGCTTTGATCGTGCGCCGCCAGGACATCACATATCTCCTCGCCAGCTCATCCAGCCCGATCGGGCGCTCAGTTTCCTTCTGTATAACTCTTTGTTGCTTCCTCATGATCAAGGTTTGAAATAGTTTTGAGCCCTTCCCAGCTGTGATCCCTCTCCAGGGATGGCCAGCTTCTATCCAGTTTACTACCTGCTTCCTTGCTGCCCCAATTTGCAAGGAAGTCCGCCACCTTGTTCCCATCTCGTCGGACATGTTTAATGGTTTTATATTCAATCTTGTTTAGCATTTCCTCAATGTCTCTTATGATGGCTGCTGTCCTCCAACTTTTGGCGACTTTATCCCATCTCTGCCCATCCTTGAGCTTCCGCAGCATCTCAGTCGTGATCTGCGAATCCCCTTCTATTTCTAGGTTCTGGTATCTATTTCGAACAGCTATCCTTAAGCCTTCATGCACGGCCCAAAGTTTAGCTTCATTGTTCATCATCTCTCCTACCCATTCGGCGAAAACCCACCTGGTATTTCCTTCTCCATCTCGGAAAATACCTCCAAGACCTGTCAAGCCTGGGTTACCCTTCGAGGCTCCATCGAAGTTTAGTTTAATGGAATGAATTCCAGGAAAGCTGAAACGGTTTGGGCTTCGGACCTGTGGGTTGCTTTGTCGCTCTTTCCTTGGGTATATCAAATTGAATTCTAGGTTGAGCAGTGAGGCTATTCTCCCTTCCCATTGGTCCATCTTCCAATCTTCCTCGTCCCATTTTTCTGACAGCATTGTTTCTCTGATTGCTTTACTTATCTCTTCCCAAACCTTTTCTGGCCTGCTGTTTTGCCCCTTGAAAATTCTTTTGTTGCGTTCCTTCCATATGAACCAGATTACAAAACCAACGGCCAAGCTCCATATTCTTCTGACCACTTTGCTTTGGAATTGCCCTGTTCCCCATTGCCCTATGGTCAGACTAATGTTTGTCTGGTCTCTCATTGTCTTACCAAATAGACCTCTGATCTTTTCCCAAATGTATTCTGCGAAAGGACACCTATTTAGAAGATGTTCTTGGTTCTCTGCTTCTCCGTTACATAAGCTGCATCTTGACGGGCCCTAAAAACCCCTTTTTATGATTTTATCCCAAGTTAAAATCTTTCCTTTTCTAACCAACCAGGTAAAGATTGTGACTTTTGGCCACCATTTTCCTTCCCATAACTTCTTCCAATCTTGCTCTTCTTCATCCTGATTTTGTCTTGTACTCAGGAAGTAGGCTTCCTTTACTGTGAATGATCCTCTCATTGTTTTGCCCCATCTTAGGATGTCCTCGCCAGTCCTGTTTCTAATTTTCCGGAGATCCATCTCTCTCAGGTAGCCTTCCTCTATTTCTCTACTGATGTTCTCGATCCATTCCCCTGGTTTTTTCCACTTTCTCCATATTTCTCTGCTCTCTTCTGCCATCCAATAGTCCTTTACTTTAACCATCCCTAACCTTTGCGCTCTCTGTTGTAGGTTTTGAAGGGTTTGTATTTCGTTCATCTTTCTTTTTTGCTACCATCCATCTTCCCAGAATTCAGCTTTCTCTCCCCCCCGTATTTCCCAGAAGGCATACTGCTTAATTAATTCTTTGTTCTGGCTTGCCAAGTTCCAAATTGATGAACCTTGGGGTGTGTTCTGGATTTTCAGTTTTTCCTCTATTTGTTCCGGCATATTGTATTTGTATTCCCATATCTTCTTCCAAACGTCTGTCCCTCCTTGCAGCCACCTCCACCATAATTTTGCCCCTAAAACCTTATTCAGAGTTTCGGGGTCTCTCAACCCCAACCCTCCTTCATCCTTCCTTTGGGTCAGGTTTGTCCAAGAAACGAGGGCCCATTTTCTCTGTTGAGTTGGACCTCCCCATATAAACTTTCCAAAGATCTCTCTCAGTTTTGCACAAACACCTTTCAAGGCTGCTCTGATGGATAGTGAATACACTGGAATTGATTGGAGAACCGCCTTTAGAAGGACTATGCGGCTGGCGATGTTCAAAGACCGGAACGACCAGTTTGATAACCTTTTTTTTATTTTGTCGATAACCTCCTGCCAGTGCTTCATGCACGTTGGGTGGATGTCCAGTTGATTACCTAGGTACTTAGTGGGGAGATCTCCTTGTTTGAATCCCAGGGTTCTGGTGAGGTGAGCCTTTATTGCCTCCGGGGTATTAAAAATGAAAGTGCACGATTTTTCCTTATTGATCTCCATGCCAGACGCTTTCGAGAAAATCTCCAAAACTTCCTTGATTATTCTGACTTCCCTGAGGCTGACTTCTCCGAAAAGCATGATATCATCAACAAATTGTTGATGTGAGATGGTTAAATTGTTTCCCCAAAGCTTTAAGCCTCTGAGCTTATTTTTCCTAGATTCTCTTTTGATTATTTGACCGAGACCATCTGCTGCTAAGATGAAGAGAAAGGGTGATAATGGGTCACCTTGCCTGATCCCCCTAGAGGCATTAAAGGGTTTCAACGGATTACCATTGACCAGTATTGAGAAAAAGGGGGTGGAGACCATATTGAAAATCCATTCTATCCAACGCTTTGCGAAGCCATATGCTTCCAAAAATGCACAGAGATATCTCCAATTCAGGCGATCATACGCCTTTGAGAGATCCAACTTAATCATCATTCCTTTCCTCTTCTGTTGGTTGAGTGAGTGTATCATTTCTTGGGCCACCACTAGACCATCTAGAATTTGCCTTCCTTCCACGAAGTCTGTTTTCTCAGGGGAGATAATGCTTGGAAGGAGTGGTTTCAATCTTTTTGCTACCAGAGTTGCAATTATTTTATAAATAACATTGCATAGAGCGATGGGGCGAAAACCCTGAGCTTCCTCAGAGTTATTAGATTTAGGAATTAAAGTTAGAAAGGTGGCATTCATACCTGACCACATTCTGTTCTTTACCCGTGATTCTTCAACCACTTCCAGTATATCCGGTCCTAGAAATTGCCAACCAGCTTGATAGAATTCAGCCGTGAATCCATCCGGTCCCGGTGCTTTTCCTTTTTTCATGTTCATAACTACCTCCTCAACTTCTGCTAGTGTTTCTGTGTGCATGAGTCCTCTGTTCTGCTCCTCTGTGATAATTTTTGGGATTTCCTTACATATTTGATTGATTGCTGCCCCTCTGTCATCCTGGGATTCAGTGAGGATCCCCTTATGATAGTCATTTAGGACTTGCTCTATTCCATCTTGTTCTATTATTTTCTCTCCGACTTCATTTTTAATTGAGAAGATCCGATTCCTTTGCCTGTGTTGGATCATTGCTTGATGGAAGAATTTAGTGTTCCTCTCTCTTTCCCGTAACCAATTTATTCTAGACTTCTGCTTCCATAGAATCTCCTCCTGCTTTCTTCTTTCCTCTAGCTGGCTTATTAATCTGCTCTCCTCCTTACACCTTTCGTTATCTCTTCCCTCCAAGATAATTTGTTGTTGCACCTCCTCCATTGCCCTTTCAAGTTTTTTCTTTTCCTCAAAAATATTCCTGAAGTCCTCCTTGTTCCATTTTCTGATTTTATGCTTCATCTCCTTTAGCTTTAATTGGAATGTATGCATTTTACATTGACCTCTGACTTGACTTCGGCTCCACCATTCTTCTAATTTGATCAGGAAATCCGGGTTTCTGATCCAAAAGGATTCAAAGTGGAAGGGTTTCTTAATATTGGATTTTTTTATGTCAATTTCCAGACACATCGGCCAGTGATCAGATCCTAATCCTAGGAGGATTTTGGCCTCTATGAAAACATCTTTATTTAGAACTTGCTCTGAAAGGAGGAATCTATCCAGCTTGGACGCAATCTGATTCCTGCCACCCCGCCTATTATTCCAGGTAGAAACCCCATTTGTTGTTAGGGTGTCTACTAGTCTTAGATTTGTTATGATATCATTGAAATCATCCATACTTGGGTCCTGCCTCCTAATACCTTCGCGCTTCTCACCTAGGTCCCTGATTAAATTGAAATCGCCACCTATTAACCATAAATCGTCTGAGATTAGTTTTCTTACTGCCTGGATATTCCTCAAAAAAACTTTTCCATCCCTGGGGAGATGGGGTCCATGCACTCCGGAGATGAGTATTCTTTCTTTCGTTCCTGTTATCCTGCACACTCCAGAAAGGATTCTGGGTAAGCTGATCCAATTCTCAAAAGTGACCTCCTCTGGGTTCCAAAGTATCGCAAGGCCACCTGCTGTCCCCTCCGCGTCCTGGGCCATAACTTCAAATTTTGATTTTGATTTATCCAAAATTTCCTGTATCTGCTGTTGATTCATTTTAGTTTCTTGAATTATCATTATACTCGTTTTATCTTTCTTCAACCTCTCCTTCAGGTACCTCTGCTTTCCTTTACTGTTGAGGCCCCTTATATTCCAGCTTGTAATGATCATTTACAACTTTTTGGGAGGGGGGTGGAAAACCTCAGACAGAGGTATTACCTTTCCAGAATTTACAAGGGTTTCCCCTACTATTTGGATTGTCTCATTCATGGGTTTCCTCCCTCTTTTCCTTCCTCCTTTGCCATGTCCGTCCAATCCTACTGTCTGAGATCCTGACGCTTCTGAAAGTTCCAGTCCTATCTCCGCCGTTCCCCCCTTTTTTTCTTTAAATTTTTGATAGGCCTCTTTATATTGTTGTTTTTGGATTTCAGGGATGAATCTCTCATCTAAATGCCGCCATTCTTGCAGGAGTTTTTTCATTGTCCGTTCTTCTTCCGTTCCGATCTCTTTCTGTTTGTCTGACCCTTTTTTGGGGGGCTCTTCTGGTTTATCCTGGTGCTCTCCCATTTCAACTTCGGTTTCTTTCGTTTGGCTATTGGGTTTGCCTAGGGCTTCTGTTGTGATTTCCATCGGAACAGTCTCCACAGCCGGTTCTTCTTGATTACCTTCTTTAGCCTCCTCTTCCTCATCTTGTAGGGCTTGGAACTTATTTAGATTTTCCACGGAGATGTTTTTTCCTTTTGTTTGCTCTTTTTGTCCCTCGGGTAGTGTCTTCTGTCTCCTATTGACTTCCTTAAACCCCCTCTCTTCTGTGTCAGTTGCCGCCCTTTTCATTTATTCTTCTTCAAGTATTCTCTTAAGCTCGCCTTCTCTATTCTGAGGACATTCTCTGTACAGGTGACCATACTCTTGGCACTTCCGGCACCTAAAAGGAATGTGCTCGTAATCTAAAGGTTGCTGCCACAGTTCATCGTGGTATTCGACTTCCACAAATTCTGGCAACGGTTCTGCTATATTCATATATACACAGATCCTTGCGTACGAGGTGAATTTTCCCCTTTTGGTTGATTCTGTAACTTTGACAAAGGCCCCTATGGAGTTGCCAATTCCTTCTAGAATCTCAGGGTTCCAGAACTCTGAAGGTAATCCGAACAGACGAACCCAAACAGGAGCAGCGAGCAATTTTTCTGCATCCGGATTGTACCTTTCCTCCCAATGCCTCATGAATAGGCCTGCATTATTCATGAAGTATGGTCCCTCTTCGAATATTCTTTCCTTGTCCTCTAAGTTCATGAAAATGACAGTAAAGAAACCCTTGGCTCCCAGTTTTAGATCTATATGTCCTTTAGGTTTCCATCTCAGTTGGATCCATTTAACTAAATCCCTCTCCATTGGCCAAAACCCTATGAGCTTACAGATTAAAGCATGGTCTTTCATGTAACTTCGATAATCTCCCAGTTTGTTGTTCGGAATGACATACCTGGGTCGTTTCTGGGCCCTTGGAAGACATCTCCCCATTTTAGCTTGCCATCGATTGCCTAGTACCGGAGTATCCTTAGCGCTGTCCGTCTGTGGGTTTGTTCTGCTACCCCCGCTAGATTCCCCTGCCACTACATTTTTAAAGGAGGGGATCTCTCCCCTCCCTGTGGTACCTTCCATGTGGTCCTTCAAGAGACACTCGATCGATCTGAGCTTTGCTGTCTTATTTTCCTCTGTGCAGAAACCTCACCAATCCGAATGTGGGTTCTTGCTCGATCCCTGATCATTGTTGATCCCGAAACGAAGCTTCTGAAACACCGACACCCTGCAAACCCTAGCATTTTCTGTCAGAGCGATTCGTCTTCATCTCTCTCCCATCGATCATATTTTTTTCAAAAAATGTGTTATATTTAGGTGAAACCTATGGGCAAAATACTATGGGACAAATACCATGGACTAGATTGTTATTAATACCATGCAAAAAAAACATTATTAACCATAATATTAGTATTAATAAAAATAAAAATGGCACACGTTATTGACCCATGGTATTCACCAAAATGGCACATGGTATTGACACATGGTATTCACCTGGAATGTAGCCTATTTAAATGGGGGAATTAAACCAACATAGATCCATCTTTACTCTCGATCTACTAACCCCCGAGAGGTATCAAATATCGTGATATGCAAACTAGCATAGAGTGAAAAAATATTCGATCCCTCTCGGGGGCTTGGTGGATTAAGAGTAAAAATGGATGTTGTAACTTAATGTATGTTAAACATTTTAGCTTGGTTAAAATAAAAATCAACTATTAATTTTATTAATTTTTATAAATTAC
>APFE030837522.1:87894-164469 GCA_000404065.3 Pinus taeda | reverse complement strand
AACGCATCGATCTAGAAGAACCAACCAAGTCAAGTCAATTATATTTATTTTTTCATCTTGCCCGGTCGTCGCCGTGCCACCGGTGAGCCCATGGAAACTTCTTCCGCTAACATTTTGTGATCCATACATCACTACCTTCGTGGATAGTACGCCTATATATATTATATCAAGTCTTCTGAATTCCTACATACAGAGAGCATACCAATTCACTCATTAACGATTTCTTATATTCAAAATCAAAGCCAAGCCATCAGATTGACGAAAGGTTTCAGAGACCGGCTTAGGGCTGGGAAGGGGTGAATTCAGCTTTTTTTTTGAGTTGAGATTTTGTGTTTTTGGTCGCGGGATCCATGCGTTGTGGGAGGATATCAGTGGTAGGCGAAGCAGAAGAAATTGCTGTGTCGCCCAGGCCCAAATCCCGGCAGAAACATAGCAAGAGATCGACTCTTTATTCCACCAGGGGGCTTGACCAGTTCGATAGCCTCTATGCCGAACTCTCTGCTAGAAGAGAATATATTGCGAACAAGACTGGTGCGCCGGAGGCCCTAGTGAAATTCTCATACTGGGAGGACGGATGGGTTCCAGTTGTGGTAAGAGCCAGAGAGGGCATCTGGAAGAAAAATAATGGCGTGGGTACTGCCGCGGTTTCGATCCTGGGACCTGCAGAGAACAATAATGCAGAGAAGGATGGCGAATTGGGGAGAAAAGATGAAGGGGAAGATATTAATGGGGAGCCTGAGAGTATTTCGATTTCTGTGTTTAACGAGAGGAGTCATAGCCCTGTTATGACGTGGTCTCAGTTTCTTAAAAACGAGGCCTTCGGGGGATTGGCTTTCAGCGTGATGTGGCTGAGAAAGTCAGCTATTTCTGTGGCCGCGGCCATGGCGGTAGAAGGTGGAATCTGCGTGAAGAAATTTTTTATGAAGGGGGTTTCATACCTGACAGGGTATTCCAGAAACCCTAATGGAGGAGATAATGAAGCGATTGCAAAACAGAACGACTCAAATCATATTACCGGAAAAGCCCCAAACCTTCGCCTTACTGTGAATGTGCCCAACCGCCCTGTGAGAGCCCATGTTGAGTTTTCTGGTATTGAGCCTTCTCCAAGGGCTGTAAAGACCAAAAGCATAGATTCTGAGCACAATCATCATCATCGTCAATCTAAAGCTAAGAAAATCACAAGGGTTGTGGCCGTTGATAATCGGCCGACCAGACCTGAGTCAGTAGTGCAGGGATCATATAGGAGCACGACGCAGGCCATGGCTTACGACACCAGCGTGGGTTTGACTGTTTTTATAATCACCCTCTTCTGTTTGGTTTTCTCTGGCCGGCTAGCTGCAATAATCTTCACATCTGCATGGTGGTATCTGCTCCCACTGTTGAGAAAGTATGAAAGGAATCCATAGGAATCAGAATAGGAATGTGGATTTTCAATTCAAGGTGTACATAAGGCTCTAGCAAACGTTGAAGAACGTCACTGCCTGCAATGTAATAATTAATCTGTATTGAATAAAAGATTAGAGACTACAGACTATTGAGCCATACTCCCGTAAAATAAAAAACAATATAATTTAAACCTTTACCAACAATCTACGAATCACTTTAAATTTCATTAAATTACTTTGCTGACAAAAACCGGCGGTCAACTAGAATTGTACTTCACGTCAGGTCATGGTGCAGTCATGTACGCAACCGTTGATTTCATCAGACGATTGTCAAACCATATCGCGCGGCCTTTTCTGCTGAAGTTTACGCTCCTGGAAAAAAGTTGTTTTCCAAAGACAGCTGATCCACGTGCCATATGGTGTACATTATTGTTTCCATTTGAGAAAAAACCACCAGCTCATGCAAAGTGGTGCGGGAAGGCTCAGCAGGTTTCAGGAAAGGTACGTTGCAGTTGAAATTATAATTTCAACAAATATGAACCACTGCCTAGAGAACAGTTGAAGCGAACTCAGAGGCAAGGCCTCTGATTAAACTCACAATTAGATGCTGAGACTATCAAAAGGATTAAAAGAAGATAAGTATAATTTCTTTTTGCAGGGAAAAATTCAAAAAATTCACTCAATGCCCAGGATCCAATGGATTGGAATTCTTGTATCGTGCAAGAGGAACTGACTAGAGGAAAACTAGGAACACCTGCCTTATGCAGTTGCCGTAAGGAAAATTGCAAAAATAGAGACAATAAGAACTAGTGCAATCCAGGTATTATAATTAGCAAAATTTGCAAAAGAACCTTTATTATTTACAACTGACGAACACATCAAAACCCTGGTCTAGCTAATGACAGAAATAAAAAGTCTCTTTGTGTAACATTTTGATGTTTCAAGAAGAAGAAAAGAGAACCAAAAAGAAATCATACTCGCCAGCACCATAATCTTTGAAATGAATAAGGGCTAATTTCTTACTGTGTAAACCAATTACAGATCCATGATGAATTCGAGAAGAAAGAATAAACTACAGAAAAACCTCTTTCGATTTAAAAATAGATACCTGTAACTAAATCGAATGAAAGCATGTGCTTGTTCAATACAAAATCCTAGTTATATTTAAACACAAATTAAGAAATGATAGGCTGGAAGGTACATAAATCAATCGAATGAAAGCATGTGCTTGTTCAAGACAAAACCATCAGTTATATTTAAATGCAAATTAAGAAATGATACGCTGGAAGGTACATAAATCACATAGCAAAAGGCCAAAGCCATACCCTGAATAATATTATAGGCCAAAACTCTAAATAATGTTATATATTAAAACCCTCGAAAACCTTAAGAGCAACATTTAATTGTTTGGGAAAGAATCCCTGGAACTGGTTCATAAGGTTTGAGGTATAACAAAAGAAACCAGGAGGAAACTATATTTAAAGCCAACAATTGGGAGTATAGTTGCATTGTCGTCGCAGGCGACAAGCTTCGAACCAAGTAGCCACCAATAAGCCTGACCAAAAACAAAATAGAAAGATATAAGTACACAAAATCATGGGAATACCTTAGTAAAATAGAAAAATATAGAGGAAATACTCAAGGGGATTCCTTTACTGAACCTCTGATATATCACATGCGTTAATGACATATTAAACAATATCTTTTGGATATATCACATGCCTTAAATTATCTTTTGGATACAATAGTCTGTAGTCTCTAATCCATTTCAAATATATGAATATCCTCTTCTGTAATCTCTAATCCATTTCAAATATATGAATATCCTCTTTGCTGCTAATAGATGATTTTGTTTAGGTGTTGATCAATTTCATGCCACTAGTCTGATTTCCAACATTATGTCTATTCTAGAAGTTGGTATGTCTATCAAACTTCCTATCATAGATCTACAAATACTTTGATTAACATGAGGCAACTCATCATTTGCACATAGCTTTCATCCAGTTTCCATGGGGGTTGAGACAGGTTTACAATCATCCATTGGAAAAAATTTGTACATATCTTTTAGGTATTTCTCTTGAGAAATAAATATGCCTCCAGATTTTTGTAGAATTTGCACTGCTAGATAAAAGGTAAGTTATCAACTCATTGACATCTCGAACTCATCTTTCATCTCTCTAGAAAACCATTTCACTATATGATCTTTATTATTGCCAAACTTAATATCATCCACGTATACAACAACAATTACTAATTCACCTCGATCATCCTTGATGTACATATTACTATCAGATCCTCCTCTGTTAAAACCCTGTTTTTGAAGGTACTTGTCCATTCTAAAGTACCATGCCCATGGTGCTTGTTTAAGACCATACAATGCCTTCTTTTACCTGTAAACGTAGTTAGGTTTATCTGATAACAAAAACCCTTTAGGTTGTTACATATAGACATCTTCCTCAAGTTCTTCATTTAAAAAAGCATACTTCACATCCATTTGGTATACTTTGAAAACCTTGTAACAAGAAAAAGCCAAAAAAAAATCTTGATTTCCTCCAATCTTGCAACTAGTACAAAGGTTTCTTCATAATCAAGACCTTCTACTTGTGAGTACGTCTTTCATACTAGTCTAGCTTTGTTTCTCACAATTTGACCTTGTTCATTCATCTTGTTTTTGAATACCCATTTTGTGCCAATGACATTCTTTTCGACTAGTCTTAGTGTTAGATCCCATGTCTTATTATTTTTGATTTGGTATAACTTCTCATTCATAACATCTATCTAGTATTTGTATTTACTTTCTTCGTTAAAATTCTTTGGTTCAATCTGTGACAACATAGCAATATGAATTTGGTCTGATTTATTTGGAAGTTGCCTCCTTGTTTGCACTCAACTTTTATCTCCAATGATTTGAATTTCGGGATGGTTCTTTTGTGTCTATGTTGAGGGATCTTTTGAATGAATCTTTGTATCTTCTAAGTCTTCATTTTGTACTTCATTTTCTTTATTGTCATGATGGTGATGATCTAGAGGATTAATAAATCTTGTGCTTTTGTTCTTATCAGGTAGCTCTTCATCAAACTTTACGTTTATGCATTCCACAATCTTATGCAATCATTCATTATAGCACCTATATCCCTTACTTTTTGATGAATATCCCAAAACAATTCCTTGATCTGATCAAGCATCAAACTTCCCTATATTTTCATCATTATTTTTGATATAGAATTTACTCCCAAATACTTTAAAATGCTTGATTGGTATTGGCTTCTTGTGCAACAAATCATAAGGTGTCATATCACAGTTTGGTCAGAGATGTGTCTTATTGAGAATATGTACTGTTGTATGTACCGATTTTTCCCAATAGGTTTGAGGAATGTTTCTTTCTTGCATCATGGCTCTGGCCATTTGCTGAACAAATCTGCTTTTTTCTCTCTGCAACTCCATTATGTTGAGGTGTGTCTGAAGTAGTATACTATTGTTTTATGCCAAGTTCGTCACATAGGTCTAAAAAATCATCTGAAGTAAATTCACCTCCTTTATACGAACCTATGCACTTTATTTTGCACCCTGTTTGGTTTTTTGTTAGTGTCTTTAATATCTTGACTTCTCAAATGCCTCTGACTTATTTCTGAGAAATGTCACCCATGTCAATCTCAAATAGTCATCAATTATCAACATGAAATATTTTTCTCTTCCTGGTGCTTTTGTTCTAGAAGGCCTGCACAAATCCATATGAACTAGATGCAAAGCCTTACTACTTGATAGTTTATCTTTGACTTTGAATGATGTTCGTGTTTGTTTTCCCCTTCAACATGACTTGAAGATAGTGTTTTGAAAGTTCTTTATTGTTGGTAGATCTCTAACTTCTCTCTTCTTACCGAGCTTGATAATTTGATCAAAATTAAGACGCCCCAATCTCCTATGCTATATCCATGATTCATCTTCTTTGTTGATGTATCATTCTTCACTCTCCTCCTTCAATATATATGCATTATTCTTTGTTCGAACTCCTTTAGCCAGAATCTTCCCAGTAGTTGTTGACCTGATTTCACAGCCTTGAGCTCTGAAGAGGACATCACAACCTTTGTCACAAATCTGACTTACACTCAACATATTATGTTCTAGACCATCTACAAAAATTGCATCCTGAGCCTTTCCTCTTCCACTATTTAGACTAATTGTGCCCTTTCCTCTCTTTCTTCCTTCTTCATCATTATCGAATGTGACATTTGTAGTTTTATTTTCATCCAGGGATACAAACTTTCTTTTATCTCCTATCATATGTCTAGAGCATCCGATGTCCACGTACCATTTATTATTTCAATCTTAAGAATACAGAACTGCGTCGCACTTGTCAGGTTTCTTTTCTTTCTTCTTTCGTCTCCACTGCATGCATCCATCTATTCTATAATTATTCTCAGATGATAATATATTGTCTTTAAGCATACATTCGTATGAATTTGGCCCAAAGTTGTGACAATAGAAACATTTAGTGATATCAAGGAGAGGAGTAAATGTATTTTTGTCTAGATTCATGTTTGTTTTAATGTTTGTGAATCCATTATTAACATTACTTCTCCTAGAATTTCCCAAATCAATTCTTCTCACATAAGATCTAGAATCTATGGCTTTATGTCCAAATTTTTTACAACAACAACAATATCCACAGAGAAAATATATGCAGCTGATAGTGGGTGCTATTTAAGAATATAACCATCTTGACATTTGAAAATCCTGTCTCCTAAAGAAGTATGGTCTTTGATAGATTGTTGTTTGATTTTCCATTCCTTTTGTCTTTTGTACCTTTCTTGCAGTGTTTCTTTGTAGTTTTTCATTCGATGTTGATGTGTTGCTAAAAAAAAAATTCTCAGATTGATGTGAACTATCATTCTCTCCCCTAACAACTTTTACAAAATAATTTTTCATTCTATCCTCTACCTTGGATTCACTGGATTCTCCTTCATAGCCTAACCCATTATTTATGAGTGGAGAACTCTGAGCATTTAATATCACATCCATTTTTTCAGATCCTTTTAGCTGTTGAATATTCATGTTTAATTCAACTTGTGCATTCTCTAGCCTCTTCTACACACTTACCACCTCTTCTTCCAATCTTTCACAATCCTAGCTTTTCTCTTTTATTTGTTGCATAAAAACGTTTTCCACCTTCTTTGCTTTTTCAAGTTCAACGTTCAATTTGATAATGTCTTCTGAATTTGATTCTTCTTTTACATATTTCAATAGGATCTCTTTTTTCTTACTATTCTTTATTTTAAACCTTTCTATTTCATCCATGGCATTGATCAACTCCCCCTCAAGATCTACCTCACATTGCTCTTCTTCTTCATATTCATGAAAATCTTTTTCAAGTTCTTCCAAGGCCATCAACATGAATTCACCAGTTCGGTCATCACTAGAGGATTCATTGGAAGCTTTAGATACACTGCTATCTTCTTGAGCATAGAAGCTTTTTCTTTTAAACTTTTTCTCTTTCTGCATTTTATTATACTTATTCTTCTCTTTCCCTTTAGGTTGATTTTCATTTTTCTTATAAGGAATTTTTAAGCATAATGCCCCACTCTTCCATAATTAAAGCACTTAAATGGAAGTTTTGTACTTCCTTGCACCTTTCGTCAACCTTCTGACAAATTTTGCTTCTTCTTCATGAGAACCTGAGCATGAACATTCCTTTTCTTCTATGGACTTGTCTGCCTTGAAAGTTGCCTCTCTAGTGACTGGATTCCCTTTTGGAATCCTCATCTCATATGTTGTCAAAGAGCCAAGTAATTGATCCCTATTGAAAGTCTCAAGTTTTTTTGTCTCTTCTATAGCTGAAACCTTAAGATTGAATTTAAAAGGTAATGACCTCAATATTTTCTGAACTATTACACTTTATTTGATTGTTTTCCTAAATCCATCTTGATATTTACTCTTCATCAAATCTTAAAAATAATATAGCTATATCTTCACCTTCATTCATTTTTAAGGTCTCAAACTATGTTCTATATACGTATATTTTTAAGGTCTCAAAATGCGTTTCGACAATGCATTAATTTAATAAATTCATACTCAAATAGACCACTTAGAAGTGCATTCATAGCTTTTGCGTTAGAATAAAATTTAGTTTGGCATCTTTTTCACTAGTCATTTCCTTTGGTTCTTGATACCCTACCATCACAACAGTCTAGACTTCCACTGCTCGAGAGATTAAATATGTCTTCATTCTCACGTTCCATAAGGCATAGTTTGTACCAGTAAATAGAGGTGCTTTATTTGTTGAGAATCCTTCTTGACTAACCATTTTCCTCACTTAGGACCTCCTTCCAGTTGTTAGACTACTACTGAAGGAACCCTCTCTGATACCAATTAATATTTATGTTTTGAAATTACTGGGGGGGGGGGTGAATCAATAATTTAAAAACTTTAATTTCTGCTCAACTTAGTTTTCTTCTTATGCAGTTGATGGTTTATGCATATGCTTTATTATTATTGGGCTCATTTTGCAGGTGTCGGAGAGATAAATGTTCAAATATACTTATCCACAATTCAAGAAAATTCACACAACATTCAAGAACCAACACATGAAGACACGAGATATAAGTGGAAACTCCAAGGGGAGAAAACCAATTTTTTTTGTTGAAAGTGATGTGAAGGCAACATGCTACTCCTTATTACATCATATTTTTGTAGGCTCCAACCTACAAGAGCCTCATACCTCAAAGGAAACTCCAACTCCCACAAATATTTTGTAGTCTACCACCCACAGGAGGCTCCTACCTCAACTGTTCTTTATCAAGATATAACATATAAAAGGACAACAATCTCTCAAGCACAATATCAAGTCAAAAACAATGGATACTTGATCTAAAATTTTGTTGTCAAGTATACTACAAATATTCATTGCTTCTACATTTCACCTTTGTGCCTCTTTTGCTATTGCTTATCAACTTTCCCATGCAAACTGCTTCACTTCAAAAGTTATTTTTCTATTCAAAAATGTATGTTGTATAAGCAAGCCTTATTAGTTGTTTGTATTCTTTGTAGGAATATGAAAATAGGAATTTTCTCTTGGTCTTCTAAAACTATTCACAAGCATGTCTATTCATTTTCAGTTCTGAGAAAAAAAAAAAAATAATAATAATATAATAATAATAATAAATAAAAATAAAAATAAAAATAAAATAAATAAATATCTATATTATATATATATATATATATATATATATATATATATATATATATATATATATGAATAAAAATAATAAATAATAATAATAATAATATAAACAAATAAATAATATAAAATGTAATATAAAATAGAGCTGAAATAAAATAGCTCAACTAGTAATGATTACAATAAACAAATTAGATTTGTATCATCTTGTGTAGTGTCCTATCTAGGGTGCTAGACTGGGCTATATTTATTATCGACCAGGGTGCGTAGACTTAGAGGCATGTGCCTAAAATATATAGACATAAATGATCTAATCTTCCTAATTACAATGCTATTATTAGATTCAATATCAAACTAAATCAGCCTATGTATCATTATCTACCAAGATTCAACAAATCAAAACGTTGTGTATCACTGCAATTAAAGATTTTAGTCTCCTTACAGAGACATCATACATAAAACCTATGTTCAGTGACTACTCAACATTCATTAACATTTATTAACAGTCATGCAAGATGAAATCGTAAGCATAAAGTTCATGACAGTGCTCTACAAGATAACACTGGATCGAATCCCTTACAGGATATGATTCACGATCCAATTGATAATCTATTCAAGCGCATGCATAAACATATAAGAAAGTGCATTCATAAACATATAAGCATAAACATAAGTTGATTTAATCACTGTGCATATCAATATCAAATACCCTGACTGTAAATGAAATAAAATAACAACAGTATACCATGTACGCAGGGTCCGTCCGCGTTCTTGGTATACTGGGCTTGTTATCCAACGATCACCAAATCAAAACAACGTAATCGTAACTGTAATGCAAGTCTTTGGTATTAAAATCGAAACTATGTTCTTGAAGCAACAATAATGATAATCATATACAACCGGTTCATAACTATATTTACATATGGTTTCACATCCCTTGAAAACGGATGTACATTCATGAGCAGCTGTTGCTGCTTTTACCAAACACGATTTTTGAAAATGTTTCTATCCTAGCTGATATAAAAAAAGGGAAACAAACTTAAATCGATTTGGACTGTGTGTTGTTGCTGCCTTTGTCGCCAACATGCCATAGTTGACCGTCGTTTACCGCGCATGTAGGAGGGTTGATTCTGCTGAGGGATAGGTGCTCGTCCATGCTTGGACATTCCGCTTTTCATCCATACCCTTCGCCCTATCCTGGCTGTCATGCCACATGTCAAACAATAAGCCATTTACAGGATATTGGAACTTCCTCTAGTCTTTTTGCCAAAAATTCCTAATTCACTAACACAAAACCCTTAAATCAATTTCAATGCAATTTAATAACTATAAGACTATTAATTAATCAATTTCCAAGGGATCTGAGAGATAAATGATGAAAAGAGGTAGGCAAATGTCATGTTTTGGGAGGGAAAAAGGGGTCATGGAATGGTATCAACATCTCTCCCCGACTTAATGAATTAGCATGTCCTCATGCTAACCCCGAAGTGCTTCCTTTGAACTCTGTCCCTGCCTGTGCCTCTGCTGCCTTTAGCAATGTGTCCACATTCTTTTTCACCTACGCATATTTATGGTCATGGAGCTCTTGCTTTAGTCTTTTGTATTTTTCCTTGAGGGTCTTCTTTTGATTGTACCACTTGGTGGCCCACTTACAAATATCTGTTTGCTCAGCTTCTAGCTCACTGACTCGCTCCTTTAACTTTTCATTTTTCTTTTGAATTTCTTTACTCTGTGCTCGGAGAATTTCATTTTCTTTCTTAATAACTTTCTCCAGCATGTTAGCCTCCATGAGCTCTTCCTTTAATTTTTCAATTTGTTTCTCCAGTTTCTTTTGCTTCTTATTGGGAGGTGGTGACCCTTTTTCTTGTTTGTTATTACTTTCGATCTCTATATCAGCTCCTGGTCCTGGGGGTGAATGGCTTTCAACATCTACATCAGCTCCTGGCCCTGGTGGCGAATGGTCACCGCTCTGAATATCCATCTGTATAGGTGCATTGGATTCAGGCTGGTCTTCTTGCAACTGAGCTTTTGGTGTCCTCCTTGTTCTCCTTGAGTAAGTGGTGAATACTTTATCTTGTTCTTCCTTCTTAGCATCTTCCTTTCTCATTTGCCTAGTCCTTATGCTGCTCACAGGTGGAGGTATCTTGTTTGCTTTGGATGATGCTGGGATCTCCTCATCAATGTCCTTCATAAATCCCAAGTTTTCTTGCGATTCTTCTTTGTCTTCCTCATCTCTGATTTGGTTGGCAGCTAAGAACTCCTTCCACGTTTTCCCTCTTCTTTGCATTTCATGCTCAATAAGAATTTTGACTAAACCAAAATGATATAAGCTCTTGTCTTCGTTTCCTTTCTGCTTCTGGATGGTCTTTGACATCTTGGTTAGGCTCTGCGATAGGAAATATGGTAAACTGATAACACATTGCCTTTTCAAGTGTAGCAACAACTTGCTATGGTATTAATAAACAATGTTGTAGCGGCCTTCACAGGTTACAAATTTTTGAAGTATGTAAACCATTTCATCCCAAGGATGCACCAACCAACTTCTTGGGACACCTTTCTTCCAGTTAATCGTTGAGACTCGGGACCTAGACATGAATTGGGTCCACAATTTCTCTTTGAATTGCTTGGTCTTAAAATACTTTTCCCCCTCTGGGCTAATCCCTATCGCTTGGGCGATGGTGACTTCTGAAACCCTGAATGAGAAATTGCCTATCAGGTTTTTCTCCCCATTAAATGTGAAGGCGAATTGCTTAGCAACCTCTTTTCGTTGCTTCCATGGAATTTCTCCAAAAAGGGAAACCAGTGTATTTCTCTAAGAATCAAAATGCAATCTTCATGGTATTGGGAGCTATCGAACACGCTTGGCTCAACCCTATTTGTCATCTTGGCGAAGGGTAGAGCTCTTAACTTGCAAATTTAACAAGGAAGTTTTGATTTATTACCTGATAGCGCCGCTCCCTTAGTGTCCAATGTGATGCTGGGTCGACTGTCGTGTAACTTGGTGGGAGTCAAAACCGAATGGAGCTCACTGCCTTCGATCCTTACTGTGGAGGCCACGGGATTATGCGCCAACGTGAACAATCCTGAAAAATGAGAGTGAAATGACAAACTTCCTTTACCTCAGAGTGTGTTCATTTTCAAAAACAGAGGAATAGATGTCGCTTGCACAAATGCTATTATGGGAGCGCTGGGAGCGTATATACCACACTGAGGTATGATGGAGTCCTCTGAATCACTAGGGTGCGTCGGGTGGTGAAATCATCATTCGGCCGCATGCAAAATAATGAATAGGCCTCCTGTTTCTTACCTTTATATAATTTTTTTTTTTTTTTAAACAATCACCACGTGTCTTGTTGGTACTCGGCCAAATGGAGGTATGGATTTAGGAGGTTAGTATGGCTGTAAGATGCGTAGAACAATGTTGAAATGAAGGGTTAATGGATCTTAGAAGTAGGAAGTAGGTTGAAGTAGGGAAGAATTAGGGAGATAAGGGATGATGAAAAATGTGCCCTTGAAATCAATCATAACAGTCATAGTTATTAGAATAAACATTAAAAATTAATCCAAGAAATTAAATGTTAAGATCAAGGAGCGTATTACACTTTTGTTTGACTGTTGTTGCATTGGCATGCTGAGTAGAGCTAGCCTCTTGACTGTTGTTTGACTTTCTTTGTTGTTCATAACAGGTCCCCTGAGGTAGATTTGAATGCAACAGGTCCCTCTGAAATACTGAAGATGTTCATGCAATTCTTTATGTGCATACAGGTACTGTTGAGCTTGGGTGTTTGATGGAGTCTTGGTGCTCAGCAACCTACCTTTGTAGAAACTTGCTGAAGCTGTGTTGAAGTAATCTTGAAATATCAATCTCTTAACAGGTCCCTTTCTGTGTGTCTAAATAGGTCCCATTACTGCTGGTGCTGATAGCATGGTCTTCTTGGACAGAACAAGTCCCCCTGCATAGTATTTATAAGCAGGTCCCTCTAAATAAAACAATGACAAGACAGCTTATTTATTGAAATCTGGAATGCTGGAACAAACTGCTTTGGGAATTTACAATGAGGAGATGAGAAATCTTTAAAAAAAAAATTACAATGGAGGGATAAAAATACTGATGCTTCTCTCCCCCACAAAAGTTTTGACTTGTCCTCAAGTCATTATTCAGCTGAGAAATTAAACAGTGAACAAAAGAAAGAGAATTCTTACCCGCCAACGAATTGGTTTTCAAGTAGGAATTTGGGGTTAGAGTGTGCCAGAGGCTGGTTTTCACATCTAACCCATTTATTTATTTTTTTATTTTTTAATTCTTTTTTCGAAATTGAAAGAAAATAAACTAAGGTAGGGATACTGCAGCTGAGGGCTGCAGTATCTCAACCTCTCTTTGTTGAGATACTGTGTGGAGAAAATCTTGCTTGCTGATGGGCTTAGTATATGGTTTCAGGCAATGACCATTGACAGTAAAGGAGTGACCTTCTCCATCAATAGTTGTGAGCTTCACTGAACCATTGTCATAACCTTGAACAATTTGGTAGGGGCCCATCCAATGGGTGGTAAATTTGGCTTTATGATATCTAAACTTAGAGTCAAAAAGTAAAGCCCAGTCACCTTCCTTGAATTGTTTCTTCTTGATATGTGCATCATGCCACTGCTTCCTTTGCTTTTGCATGAGGATGGTGGTTTCCTCTGCTTGCTGCCTCATTTCATCCAACTAGTTCAACTGTTGAATTCTTTCTTTTTGTGCTTGGTCCAAGTCAATTTGCAAAATTGCAGCCAGTTTAAAAGTATGTATTTGAAACTCAATAGGAAGCATTACCTCTTTGCCGTACACCAACTGGTATGGTGTAAATCCTGTAGTATCCTTCCATGTGATTCTGTAAGCCTAGAGTGCATCTTTGAGCTTCTCTTCCCAATTCTTCCTGTTCATTGCAATAGTTTTAGTAATGATACCTTCCAAAGTTTTGTTTGTGGATTCCACCTTCCCATTGGCCTGTGGATGGTAAGGTGTGATTCTCCTATGCTTGATTTGGTATTTGTCTGTGATGTCCTTTACTAACTTTGAGGTGAATTGGGTACCTTGATTAGTCACTATCTCCCTTGGCATTCCATAACTGACAAAAATCTCTTCAAAAAGGAAATTGACAACTGTGTGTTCGGTGGCTCTAACCAGTGCTTTTGCTTCAGCCCACTTTGTGACATAATCAGTACATGCTAAGATGTACTTCTTACCGTTGGAGGTTGGGTTAATGGGTCCTATGAAGTCTAGAGCCCATTTTTCAAATGGCTCTAGGTGAACTTGGGGTTGAAGAGGCATCTCGTCTGTAGTTGTTGGCCTGCCCATTCTTTGGCAGCTATCACAACTCTTTACATACTTCTTGGCATCCTTGAAAATGGATGGCCAGTAGTATCCAAGAGTAAGAACTTTGAATGCTGTCCCGCTTCACTGCAAAATGCCCACCACACGGTTCATCATGGCAAGATTTTAAAATATCAAGTACCTCATCATTTCTTACACATCTGCAGATGATCATGTCATAGCCAGTGTAAAATAGATCACCATTGAGCCATGAATATCTAGCACTTTGTTTTGACTAGTCTCTTCTTTTCCTTTGCAGTAAAGTGTGGAGGTGTCCTTCCTGTAGACAAATAATTGGCCAAATCAACATACCAAGGATTTACTATAGAAATTGCAAATAAATTTTCATCTGGGAAAGAATCTTCAACTGGAACAACCTCACCTTGATTTTGCAATCTAGAAAGAAAATCTTCCACCTGGTTCTCTTTACCTGGTCTATCTAACACTGTGATGTTGAATTCCTGTAACAATAGTAACCATCTAGTAACACTGCCACTAGTTATTGGTTTATTCATTAAATGTTTAATGGCATAATGGTCAGTATGTACAAAGACCTCATAACCAGTTATGTGATGTCGGAATTTGTTCACAGCATATATGATAGCAAGTGTTTCCTTCTCTGTGACCGTGTAGTTTAACTCTTCAGGTGTTAGATTTTTGCTAATGAAGTAAATGGCATAAGTACAAGATTCCTCTTTTTGGCCTAATGATGCACCCACTGCAGTGTCAAATTCATCTGTAAAGATATGAAATGGTAGGCTCCAATTAGGCCCTCTCAAGACTGGTGCGGTTGATAACTTCTTTTTGAGTAGTTCAAATGCTTGTTGGAAGTTCTCATTCCAACTGAAAAGTACATATTTTGATAGAAGTTTAAACAAAGGTAAAGCTATTTTACTAAAATGTTCAATAAACCTTTTGTAATAGCTTGCATACCCAAGGAAACTTCTTACCTCTCTTTGATTCTGTGGAATTGGCAAATTGACAATGATCTGAATCTTTTCTGGGTCAACCTTGATGCCTTGAGAAGAAATATAGTGGCCTAACACTATCCCTTCGTTCAACATCATAAAACACTTCTCATTGCTGAGGGACAGATTAGTTTCAATACATCTTTTCAAAACTCTCTCAAGGTTTTCTAATGCATGTTCAAATGAATTTCCGTATACTGAAAAATCATCCATGTAAACTTCAACACAATCATGAATTAAATCAGCGAAAATAGCTAATACAGCTCTCTGAAATGTAGCTGGAGCATTGCAAAGTCCAAACGGCAAAACATTGTAAGCATAAGTGCCCCAAGGACAGGTGAAGGTGGTTTTGTCCTGGTCTTCTGAGGCTATCCTGATCTGGTTGTAGCCACTGAAACCATCAAGAAAAGAGAATGATGATTTCCCAGCTAGGGTGTCTAACACTTGGTCAATAAATGGTAGTGGAAAATAATCTTTGAGCATGGCTTTGTTCAGTTGTCGGTAATCAACACAAATGCGCCACTTACCATTTTTATTGGGCACTACAACCCATGGGGATACCCACTGACTATCAGAAACAGGATATATGAAATTGACTCTCAGTAGTTTTTGCAACTCTTCTCTGACAATATCTTGTAGCATGGGGTTCATTCTTCTCTGTGGTTGCCTCACTGGTTTGATAGTATTATCTGTGTAAATGTGGTGAGTGCATGTGTCAGGATGAATGCCATGCATATCGGTATAGTCTCAAGCAAAGGCTTTCTGGTATTTTCTCAAGAGTCGGATTAATTTCTCTTGCTGAGATGAGTCTAGATGATTGCCTATGTTCAAAGTTTTCCCTGGACTAATCTCTATAATCTGACTCTGTGTGTTGGTGATGGATTGAACTGGAAAGATGTCGTGAAATGTGGTTTGCAAAGATTGAATGGTGCATGTTTCCTGAAAAGTTTGGGCTAAAAGTACATCTGCAGCATGATATTGGTCATGTCTCAAATTTTCGGAAATATCAGGTTGAGAAAGAAATAGTTCTACCAAATCATTATTGTTTTGTTCTTGGAAATCATAGATTTGGTCAATGCTAAAAACAGATTTTACTTCTTATTTATCATTGAATTTATTATCAAGCCACAAATTATGTGTTACTGCTGGTCATTGTGCCGATGGGTAGAGGGTGAGTTTTTTTCTTTCAGTCCCTCTCGAGATGATCATGTTGCCAAATCGACATCCTATAAATGCATCAGCAGTTGCTAACCATGGTCTACCAAGAATTATAGGGTGCCCTCCTAAATTGGATTTGGGTTGGAGGACTAAAAAGTCCACCGGATACTCCCAAGAGTCCAGTGAGACAATTATGTCTTCCAAAATCCCTTTAGGAATCACTTTAGACCTATCAGCTAGTTCGAGAACAATCATTGTATGTTGCAAATTTGTAAGCTAAAGTGTTCTCATGGTTTCAAGAGTCATGACATTAATTGCGGCCCCAAGATCTATCAAAGTGTTTGGAATTTGTATGTTGTTAATGATGGTGGTCACTTTGGGAATGCCAGGATCGACATACTTCTCTATGGAGATGGTATTGGTCATAAGGCCTGCTAAATGTCCTATAACATGAATCGTTTGAGGATCAATCCTTTTCCTAGAAGGTTTCTTGAGGCACATGTCTTTGATGGCTTTAGTGTATATGGGAATGTCTTTTATAGCTTGCAGTAGCGGAATTTTTATGTAGACATTTTTAAGCTCATCTAAGACATCAAACTGTGGTATAGACAGTGGAGGTTTGATTTGGACCAAGCGGTTTGGAAAAGGTGGATGCAATGGTTGCATTTTCTTATCTCTGATATCATCGTTTGATTTCTTTTGATTTGTCATTTCATTTTCATTTTTTATGTTTTCTTCTCGCCTATCTGTTATTGGAGAATCTTTCTAGAGTACCTTACCAGACCTCAAGTTGATATTTTGCAAGGGTAGTGTGGGATATGGGGTTCCCTCTTCTACATTATAAGCTGGCCTCTCTGCTCTATTATTCGGATTTGGGACAGTTTGAGCAGGAATTTGAGTGGGTCTGGAAGGTTGTGAGTTAGCTGGAAATTGTAGTTGTGGTGGATTTATTGGTGGAGGAGCAGGCAGTGCTTGTTGAGTAGGTTGAGGTGGATAAACAGCTTGTTGAGGATACTGCTGATATGGTTGAGAATGTGATGGATACGGTTGATGGTATTGTTGATATGGTTGTGAATATGGTGGGTATGGTTGAGGATATGTATGATAAGATTGAGAGTACTGTTGAGCTGGTCTCCATTGTTGTTGTGGGTTGTTTTGGTGCTGCCATGGCATGTGTACATTCCATGAGTTCTGTGCATACATTTTATCATTTATAGGAAATTGCAAATTTTGATTTGGGAACATATCTTGAGGTGTTGGCCTTGGCTGCCATGGTCTTTTTGCACCCATGTAATACATGTTTTCCATCTCTGCATTGGCTGCCATGTTACAGTTCTGCAAAACCTTAACTTTAGGACAATTAAATATATCATGATTTTCAGTACAGAAAGCACAAACTTGAATGTTTTCTAGTGGACAGTCCTTTAATGCATGTTTCTTCCAGCACTTTGGGCAGAAAATAGCCATTACCTGATCTTCAGCTTCTTGTTTCTTTTTAGCTTTTAGAGTGTCAATTTGGTTCCATAGTGTGCTTAAAAAATCTGTTTTAAATTCTTCTAACAGATTCCCTATCTCAGCCCTTGTGACACTTGCTGAAGCGGACTTTGTGACCTTGGATGACAGGGTTCTTTTTCCCATTTTAGCTTTACTCCTTGCATACTTTTCACATAGATCAGCGGTTTCTTCAAAGGGTAAAACAGAAATTTCACCTTTACCCATCAAGTTAAGGTCATCCATGTATTCCTCTCGGATACCTTTCAAGAATATTGTGCGGATCAGATCAAGAGGCATAGTTCGGTGTTTAGATTTTTGTAAGTTGTAGACAAACCGTTCTAAGTATTCCTCTAAGGTTTCATCCTCTTGTTGGCTCATTCTAAATATGTCATCTTTAGAGTCTTTGGATCTGCAGTAGGGTTGATATTTCCTTAGAAATACTCTTCTCATACCATCCCAATCAGTTATGTTATGCTCACCAAGCCTCATGAACCATCTTAAGGCTAATGCCTTTAGTGTCGCTGGAAAAAGTCTGAGCCTATGGGCATCATTAGTATAGCCATATGTCCGACATACAATGTCAAACTCGAACAAGAATGAGTCCAGATCTTTTGAAGCCATACCATAAAAGTTAGGTAGCACTGATGGGGGCATGTTTTTCATTTTGATCTCATCATCTTCTTGTGGTTCATGTATAGGAAAAGGAAAAGTTGACTCTTCTTCATCTCTATGTCCTTGATGTGGTACTGATCCATCTCCTTCCTCAGCCATTTTAATAGGTTTCTCTGTATCAGAGTCACTTGTTTCAAAGAGGTGATTAAGGAAAGAGTGTTCAGTCACTGTGCTACTTTCTCCTTGTGTGGAAGTCCTAGGAAAGTCCCTCTTTTGTGATTTATGTGTTAATAAAGTTTGCCTTTCGATGAGAGTAAGTCTCTGTCCTAATTTTTGTTTATCCTCTAATGCTTGGATGATGTTCTCCTCAGCTGGTGTTGAATTCTTTACAGAGTCTGCTCCTAATGATGATGGGTTAGTTTTTGAATGGTGGGGGGTTTTTACGAATCTACCCTGATTATCTCTAAACCTAGGCATAAATGAACATGATTTTAATTATGTTTTGTTTATTTTTGCCTATTGAATTTTTTTTCTTTTCTTTTAAATCCTTTAAGTATGCCTCCCCAGTAACGGCGTCAAAATGTAGTGTCCTATCTAGGGTGCTAGACTGGGCTATATTTATTATCGACAAGGGTGCGTAAACGTAGAGGCGTGTGCCTAAAATATATAGACATAAAGGATCTAATCTAAGTCTAATTTTCCTAATTACAATGCTATGATTTGATTCAATATCAAACTAAATCACCCTATGTATCACTATCAACTAAGATTCAATTCATAAAACGTTGTGTATCACTGTAATTGAAGATTTTGGTCTCCTTACAGAGACATCATACATAAAACCTCTGTTCAGTGGCTACTCAACATTCATTAACATTCATTAACAGTCATGCAAGATGAGATCGTAAACATAAAGTTCATGACAGTGCTTTACAAGGAAACACTGGATCGAATCCCTTACAGGATATGATTCACGATCCAAGTGATAATCTATTCAAGCACACACATAAACATATAAACAAGCGCATTCATAAATATATAAACATAAACATGAACCGATTTAATCACTGTGCATATCAATATCAAATACCTTGACTGTAAATGCAATAAAATAACAACAGTATACCATGTACGCAGGGCCCGTCCGTGTTCTTGGTATACTGGGCTTGTTATCCAACGATCACCAAATCAAAACAACGCAACCGTGACTGTAATGCAAGTCTGTTGTATTAAAATCGAAACTCTGTTTGTGAAGCAACAATAATGATAAAAACGTAACCAACCATACAACCGGATCAGAACTTATATTTACATATGGTTTTACATCCCTTGAAAATGGATGTACATTCATGAGCGGTTGTTGCCGCTTTTGCCAAAACACGATTTTGAAAATGTTTCTATCCTAGCTGACATAAAAAAAAGGAAACAAACTAAAATCGATTTGGACTGTGTGTTGTTGCTGCCTTTGTCGCCAACATGCCATAGTTGACCAGTCGTTGACCTTGCATGTAGGAGGGTTGATTCCGCTGCGGGATAGGTGCTCGTCCATGCTTGGACATTCCGCTTTTCATCCATACCCTTCACTCTGGCATAGCTGTCATGCCACATGTCAAACAATAAGCCATTTACAGGATGTTCGAACTTCCTGTAGTCATTTTGCCCAAAAACTCCTAATTCATTAACACAAAACCCTTAAATCAATTTAAATGCAATTTAATAACTATAATACTATTAATTAATCAATTTCCAAGGGATCTGAGAGATAAATGATAAAAAGAGGTAGGCAAATGTCATGTTTTGGGAGGGAAAGGGGTCATGGAATGGTACCAACACTCCCCCCCTGATCAGATCTCAGAATTTTGATGTATTTCCCAGCTTGTTTTTCCACCATGTTTTTGAATTCCTTAAAGTACTAAAAAACATCACTTTTTTTTCTTATGAAATAGACCCAAGTGTATCTAGATCTATCATAAAATAAATAAGAAACTACAATGCTCCTCCAAGATATCTAGTTTGCATAGGTCCAGATACATTAGTATGAATTAATTCAGGTATTTCTCTTTGCGTTTCTTCTTCATGTATGGGAAATTCCTCTCTATGTTTCTTCCCAAGTGCACATGCTTCACATTCAACATGATTAGTCTTCATAACAGGAATAACTTCAACCATTGTTTTTCTTTGAAGTAACATTAAATCATTGTGATTTAAATGCCCATACCTTTGATGCCATAACTTTTTTGTTGACATTGTTTTAGATGCCAATGCTTGATGCCCCGTCCTGGTCACATTCAACTTATACAAGCCTCCAACTCTGGTACCTGTTGAAATAACCTTGTAGAGATCCTAGATATCTTTAACAACACATTGTGATTTGACAAATTCCACCTTTAGATATTGATCAACAATAGTAGAAACATAAATAAAATTCTTTTTTATACTAGGAACATACATCACATCATGGATTTGTCTCTCTTTTCCATTAAGCAACATCACACCTATTATTCCATATCCTTGAACTTGAAGGGATCTATTATCTCCTAGATAAACACATGTTCCATCAATGTTCTCATGATATTCATCAAATCAATCCTTATTACAAGACATATGGAGTGATGCACCAGAATCAATGAACCAAGCATTCACATCATCAGTCTCCACAGACAATGCAGCATCGAAAACAAAAAATTTGAGGTTTTTAAATCCGTCATTGATTGAGGTGTCTTTGTCCAAAAAATTCCCATTATGCCTTCTATTTCTCTGTTTAGACTCATTATATTTCTTTTTATAGCAATATTTAGCATGATGTCCAGGTTTGCCACAATAATAACAATCATCATTTCTTTTTTCATGAACTTGAAATTTAGATTGTGCCATACCTTTCTGCTTTGCTTGAAACTTTCCTCCTTTTCTTTTGTACCATGGCTTGCCTTTGTATGGGTACTTACCCTTGGCTACCAATGAAAAATTTGAATTGTTTGAGACCAAATTGAAGTTCTTCATCCTCTCTTCCTCTTGTAGAAGAATACATGTCAGTTCATAAAAAATAGGAGGCTTGTCTCTAGCTGAAAGACTTGAAATAAAAAATTGATATTCTTGCACTAAACCATTTAATGTGATGGTGACCAAGTCAGTATTGGACACCTTTTCACCAATTTCTCCTAATTTATCACTTAGCTCTTTGACATGGGAAATAAAAGTGCTTATACTTTCACTGGCCTCCATTTTAATTGATAAAAGCTTGGTCTTTAAGAAAAAAATACAGTTAGTATTAGATGTTTCATACAAGATTTTGAGAACATCCCATGTTTCTTTGGATGTTTTACAATCCCTAATATGAGGAATGATGTTGTCCTTAACTGGCATTCATAGCAACACCTTTGCTTTTGTTTCTCTTTTTTCCCAATCTGGAATAGTTGCAGCAACAGTGGGTTTGGGCTCTGCCCCACTCACTATGGGCCACAAGTTATTTCCCTCTAAAACCATTAATACCTTGAATTTCCAATTTGCATAATTTCCTCCATCAAGCCTTGTGGACTCATTAAAATAAGTTTCAGCCAAAAAATTTGAAATAATGACAAAAAAAATCACCAGATCTACACTGAAATTCACCAAATCTACACCAAAATTCACCGAATCTACATCTAAATTCACCATATCCAAAACCAAATGCACAGGATCTAAAAAAACAAGACTTAATCTTGCTTCCAATAAAAAAAACAAAACAAAAATTACTTCTTATTTATCCTTTTTATAACCAAACCTTGTTTCCAAAAATTTAATTTACTTTTTTAATCAAATACACCCAATTTTGAACTTTCGCCTTTTTTTACCAAACCCAATTTTCGCTCCAAAAACAAACTTGATATGAATTATTTTCACCCAAATTTATTTTTTTACCATAAAAAAGTTTTAATCCCTTATATCTCCAAATCAATACCTTCACTTTTATGAAAAAAACTTCCTCATGAAAACTTTATACACAACGTGACTTAAAATAAAACAAAAAGTAATATCCAAAGTTTAGTGAATATAACTTTAGAGGAGTCAAAGTTTTGGAAACTTGAAATCAGACCTTCCACTCACCACCATGGAGAGAATACGTTCGCGGAGGAGGTTTAAAAAAAACTTTCACGCCACCCCTTATTCAACTAAATGGATCAAAATGTCCACAATTATATGCCACAAATCACACCTCTACATCAAACCACCTTGTTCTTTTAAAATTTCTGCAAATTATTGATCTGTGATATTTAATATAACTCGTAGCAATGAACCAAGGCCAATAAGATCTCACTACCCTCAATCTCATAGATCTGGGCCCACTTGCTCTCAAATCCAAGGCCTCACTATATCTCTATTTCTACCTTTGATACCATGTTATAAAAACAAAGAGATGCACAAGAATGAAATCAAATCTCATTGATCAAACTACTTGGACAACTAGTACATTATATAAGCACACATAGACAACTGCTAGGACAATCTAGATCCAAAAATTTCAGATCACCAACTCACAACACAAACTATGGAGACACAAATCATGATAGATAGTGTTATCACTCAAGAAAAAATGTTTTAAATCCTGAACATTCAGGGACTATTTTGAGAACAGACAATGAACCATTTTGATCTTGACAATTGGTTCTCCTTGCCTCTGCATATGGGTGTATCGAAATTTAAAAAATCTGTTGTAACATTCCACTTGTCCGCTATGGTGTTTACACAATAGCATAACAGAGTTAGAAACAGGGTTTCCTTGTGTGTAGTGCTTGGCTCCGTGGAGGGTTTCAGCACCCAACAACAGTATAATCCGCAACTATGATGGAAAAAAGCTGCCAAAAGTGTTTAGAGGGTGTTGTTAGATGCACCTTGCAGCGGCACTGGTATCATTAGGAAAGATGAAAATGTGAAAAGTAAGAAGATTGCGGTGGATATAACGAAAGATGCTTTTCTGCAAAAGCAGTTACTTCTTGCAGCAATTGACGTGGCGGATGCAGGCTCAAAATTAAGAAGTTATGTAGCATACTCAACTTGCTCAATTACTGTGGCAGAGAATGAGGCGGTTGTGAACTATGCACCTAGAAAGCGTGATGTAAAGGTTGTCCCATGTGGTTTGGACTTGGGTCGACACAGGTTTATACGTTTTAGGGAGCACCGCTTTCACCCATCTTTGGAAAAGACAAGGCGTTTCTTTCCGCATGTTCATAACATGGATGGCTTTTTTGTTGCAAAGCTGAAAAAGATGAGCAGCACCAAATCAATTCCTAAAGAAGTTGAAGTTGAAGATTCATCACCGCAATCATCTCATAGGTTGAGCAACAATAACTTAATGGGCAAAATTACAGTGGGAGGCTCGCATGTGCATAAAAGTGGGAAACACTTCATTTCAATTTCCTCAGGCTGCAAGATGGTTCAGTTGTCAACATGTCGGTACCGATTGTATTGGCCATTGATGACCTGCAGAAAGAAGCAATCGGGCAGTCAAATGGCATTGTGTTGCTAGACTCGGATGGACAACTTGTTGCAGTTCTCAGAAATATTGAAATTTACAAACATAACAAAGAGGAGCGGATTGCAAGAACATGGGGAGGAGGCAATTGTTCATGCAGGCAATTGGCTTATTGGAGGTGATTTGGAGTTTCTGGAGCGGATCACTTATAATGATGGTCTTGATCACTATAGGCTTTCTCCTAAGGAACTCCGTGATGAATTTGAAAAGCGCAAAGCAGATGTAGTGTTTGCTTTCCAACTTAGAAATCCTATTCACAATGGACATGCCTTGCTAATGACAGACACTCGCAGACGCCTTCTTGAAATGGGCTACAAGAATCCTGTCTTACTCCTCCATCCATTGGGTGGCTTTACAAAAGCAGATGACGTGGCTCTGAGTTGGCGAATGAGACAACATGACAAGGTTATTGAAGATGGTGTACTTGACCCAGCGACAACTGTCCTTGAAATTTTTCCCTCCCCTATGCATTATGCAGGACCAACAGAAGTCCAGTGGCATGCCAAGGCTCGAATAAATGTTGGGGCTGACTTTTATATAGTTGGTCGTGACCCTGCTGGCATGAGTCATCCTAAGGAAAATCGGGACTTGTATGACCCAGATCATGGAATCTGGAGAAATAAGGGCAGAAATTAGCATGCGGCTAAATTATGAGCCGGATGCAGAGACAGATATAAATGTTAACTCGTCCCCTGGTGTGCAGTCAGTTAAAAATTTGAGGCCTAGGAGGTATATGATAGCCAGCAGCAAGCTGATGTTGAGGCTCAGAAGAACTTGGAAGAGAATCTTCAACAATTAGTTAATAGGGAGCAACAGTTGGCATCTCAAGAGGAGCAAATGCAAGCTCGGTTGAAAATACTTCTCGACTCATTTGGCAAAAATACAGATGAATTGTCAAAAGTGCGGAGTGAACTGGGTCAAATGCAAGATAGACATCGTAAATCCAGGACAAAATATGATAATTTGAAGGCAAAGGTTGATGAAATAGAAGTTCAATTACGTGAATTGAAGGCGGACAAGCGTGAAAGTGAACGGGATGCCAAGTTATCTGAGACTGTTGAAAGCTTGAAGCGTCTATTTCCCGGTGTACATGGTCGAATGACAGACCTTTGTAGGCCTATTCAGAAGAAGTATAATCTTTCAATTACTGTTGCCATGGGAAATTTCATGGATGCAGTTGTAGTGGATGATGAAAATACTGGGAAAGAATGTATCAAGTATCTAAAGGAGCAACGACTTCCTCCTCAAACCTTTATCCCCAATCAAGTAGTCCGTGTGAAACCAATACATGAGAAGTTGCGCACACTAGGAGGGACTACAAAACTAATTTTTGATGTTATTCAATTTGATCCGGCATTAGAGAGGGCTATTCTGTATGCAGTGAGCAATACATTAGTCTATGATGGCCTTGAAGAGGCTAAAACTCTTGGTTGGGGAAATGAGCGCTATAGAGTGGTTACTGTGGATGGTATTCTGCTTACAAAATCTAGTACGATGACTGGTGGAATTACTGGTAACATGGAAGCTAGATCCCAGAAGTGGGATGATTGGGAAATTGAAGCTCTTAAGAAGAACAAAGAATGTTATGAATCAGAGATGGTAGAGCTAGGATCTGTAAGAGAAATGCAGATCAAAGAGGCAGAAAAGTGGGCAAAGAACTAGCAATCCTGTGATAGCCTGTGCTTCTGAGGGCTTGAGAACTGTTCCACTACAGGTAGACAATGTGTTGAAATCTCTTGTTCAGCACGGTCGAAGTGCTATATTGCCAAGTGGTAGGATACGACATAGAGAGAGAGAAGTTAGTTTATGTAAGGATGGAATTCAGCTTATTCATGGTGATGCATATTTTGTTGAAGACAGATTTTTTTTACCAAGGTGTCAAAATAAAAGCTGCTGAACATGATGACTGCTCAGCAGTTTCGTAGCACGCTACGAAACTGCTGTAGGTGATGATTTTAACGCAGATAAGCATTTTGATATTATGAGCGGGAATTTTGAAAGAAAGACACCTGTCCATCAATACAGCCTACAACACATCAAAAACATGGCAGCGTTCCATACCTTGGATTATTAAAGACTAAGAAACATGTTGTTATATATTTGAGCAAATTAATGAAAACAGAAGCCGAGAAGCAGGGGACATCTCCTAATACTACGGGGCAGTAAAGGATTCAGCGTTCAAGGTCAATATGGCGTATTTAACATCCAGCTCAGCCAAATCTAAAGAGGACCAGGTGTCAAAGAACAAGAAGAAGCCACCATTGCAGGGAAAGTGGAATTAGAGTCTTAGTTAATTTAGAACTCTTTAAAATTCCAGTCAGCACTTTATTGTATTTAATAGTCAGTTAAATAGCTGATAGGTTTCATTAGAGATAAGGATCGAGTTATTAAATTCCCCTCATGCTGGAGGAGGAAGCTCAAATTAGTTAGAATAAGGATTCTATATATAGCTGAAATAGCAATGTAATGAGGGTTGGAAATTTTATAACAGAAGTACTGTTTTGGCTTATGTAAAGACCATTTTCAGTAATATAAGTTGTCTGCTTTTCTTCTCAGGATTCATGAAGGATTTCCATGTTCAGAATTTGTGATTTGTTCTTTCCTTAATGTCTTTTACAGTTGCATAGATGTGTAATCACTCAGAATTCACTGATTGTGCTTTGATTTCCTGTATGCATTTATGAACTGTGGTTTTATATGAGTTGTGTTCTGAACATCTAAATGCTAAGTGCCCTGACTTCTATGTAAAGGCAGTGTCATTGTTTACTGAAGTATGATTGACTCCATAGGCCCAATGGAAGCTTATGTAATGTGTATCCAGCCTTCATATTTGTTAATGTTATTCCACAAGAGTTAGCCATCTTATTATTAGTCAAAATCAATAACCCTTTTGAGAGAGCCCTCTCAGGCTAAGGAGGCTAAGCCTTAGTCAAAAGATTGGTTTGAAATAGTTACTTAGAGTCAACCTGACCAGCAGCCTATCAGGATCTGATTTTGAGATAACAGATAGACTCAAACACTAACTACGAGAATACAACTCATCAACTCTATTTGGACATATCATTTCTACATTATTTGAACACAAGTTCTTTATAGCAAAGAATTATCCGATGGAAAAGGACTTACAAGAGACTAGGTAGAGAATAGAACAATTCGTAGGATCTGCTATAGCAGAGATGAGAAAAGTGATAATTGCTGAAGTATCGACTATTGAGACCACCATGCGAAAAATATATGGTAGATTTGTCACCGTGCACAAGGAGGTTGGCCATCTATATGGTTTTCAGCAGTAGTGCATGAAGATTGTCCAAACTCTCAAAGACATACACGTTGCAATTATGCATGTAGAGGAATGGACTATTAGGTACAAGGGAGCCCCGCTTTACTTGTAGAAGATAATGAAGCCACAGGTAGAGCTAGACAAAGCACGGATTAAGATGTTGATCCGGAATTATGAGCATCTCACTTCACTCCTCACTAGCATTGAGGCTTCCTATGAATGGTTGTTCAAGAGTTAGGATGTCATAGTGAGGATGCATGGGATCCCTTCAATCAGAACCCTTACTCAATCCATGTAAAAGAACCACGTCCTGGTGGAGGTCGATAGGTATATAGATAAGTCAATGCAAGAGGCCACTAGTGATGACTTGTAACTAAGCACAGAAAACATGCATAAGTACAATGGTGGTCCAACCACACTCAGTAGAATGTTGTGCATGCTTCAAGATGAGATGGATAGAGGTTCCAGAACCATACACCCAGAATTCATGGAGGCAAGAGTATGTTTTAAGAAAGACATCACCAAATAGCATGGGGACATAATATCGCAGTACCAAGCTTGGTATCAATTCGTCATCAAAAACCATCAAGAGGATGTTTCCGATTTTTTCTTTCCCCAAGATCCCGAGTGATGATGTTTGTCTTGTTAGGCTAACTCAAGCCTATTTGGTCCCACATGAGTATATGTGGAAATTGTATTATTATTTGTAAATATATTGTAAGTTAAATTCCAAGTGTCATTAGTGGAATGTGATCAGGCACTATGTAATGTGAATAGTCATGAGGGTAGTCCAAGAGTCAAAGGGGAATGTCAAGGGTCACCCCACCCTTTTTTATATATAGAACCTCATAACTCATAGTGGAGGCTTTTGGGAGCCAAGAATTTGGCTAGACATTGCTTAGAGAAGTCTTGCAGAGTATTGTGATGAGCCTTAGCTTCTCCACAACGTAGAGTGAGTACATCTCTTTGGAGGAGTAGGTTGTGTTGACTATAATGTTCCACTATTGGGGCTAGTGCCTATCAATGGTATATGTATGGATGGAACTTTCACTTAATAATATAACTGAGGAAACACATTTTCATGCATATGTTTTTATTTTAGTTCGACTATTCTAGTTACTTTAACAATGTATAATTTAACTTATGCATTTTTGAATGAACTATTTTGTATGTGATTGTATGAATCTTGTTGAAGACGTGTTGTTGTATTAACCCATAACTTTGGATTGTGGACTATTCTGTTTCTAGCCTGTGATTTCATTCTGCTCGTGTGTTCCTTTCAAGCTACATACTATTACAGGCTTCTAAGGAACACACTTGATTTTTCCATCTGTGTGTTAGAACCCCCATGCATCTCACTTGACTCGCTGCAAGGTCACACACTTTCTTCCAAAAAATTTACCATACTTGCCTCTGCATGTTACCGCGGTCAAGGAACTACTTTATTACCCACTACTGGGACTCCTACTCCAAACGGTCTAAGGTCTAGTCGGGACTTCTTACCAGGGAGATCCCCTGACATGTCGGCAGGTCCATCACCGTTAACATTTCTGGTGCTAGAAGGAGAGCCAGATGACAAGCTGAGCCCTCAAAGTCTGTTTTGAATCTCTGCACATAATTCATAGGCTTACATTAAAATCTCAACTCTGGCATGTTTTTCTCATGCACACAATTTCAAAGTGTAAGAGGATGTCACCAATGACTTGTCACAAATCAAGTATGACAATGAATGCAGAGCAGCCCTGTTGAGACATGGGGTTGCCTTCTTAAGCTTTTGTCTGAGGAATGAAGTACCTCCAGACGACATTGCCTGTGGGTTGTTTGCTTACACGTTCGATGGGCATGTTGACCAATGGTGTCGCAAATTGTCCACAACCTCTATTCACTCATATGATAACGTGATCGAGAGTTAATCCATGATTTCTATCGATATTACTGTAAAGAACTCAATAAAAAAAAATTCTGAAATTACGGAAAGCACCTGATGAATCCATTGCACAATTTTGGGACTGCTTCTGTAATCTCACTTTTCAAATCCTTGAAGATGAAATTGATTAGAAATTTTGCAAGGAAAGATTTCAGTATCTTCTTCATGTATATGAAAATCCACATGAATTGGAATCATTTGAACCCCTCCCAGCATACCTCAGCGTTAGATCTTCTAAATCTAAGACAGACAAGGTTGTCACAAGTGACCCTCTGTCCTCTCCTCATCGAACAACTCTAGCTCAATAGGATGAGGTGAGAGAAGTTGCAAACCCATCTGTTGAGCTTTCACATTCTCCCACCTCACCTACTCTGAACATCTACGTAGATTTGGAGTCCAACCTTGATGGTTGTCACAAGGTGTTGTCTTCTCAACCTCTATCTTCTAGTTCCTTTGATCCTCCAGATTGTACTGTATTGTGTTCATCTGTTCCAGACTCCACATCTATTGCTCACGAGGATCAAGTTGTCGATGGAGTTGGTTTTGAGCATCCAACCTAAGCTATCATTTTTTATGAGTATGTGTGGGAATCTAAAGAAGAAGTCGCAATGAAGGATGATCTCCTTCTGTCTGCACCTCATCCTCTTTTTCCTAACATCTTTTATGATTCTACCATTTCTTGTTTTTCTTGTGAAAATTCACTCCTGGATGTTTCTACTTCTAATCATTCATAGGATGTCATTCATTCATTTGATTGTGAAGAGGACCAATATTTATTTTCAAATCCACCCAATTTGTCATCTTTTCTTTTTGGAAATTTAGAGGGTGAAAAATTTTGTTTCTCATCAACCTCTCTATATGATTCGTCAAATCATGAGGATGTCGATGAACATATGAAATTTTTTGATTGTGGTTGTCATGATCTTTTTACTCATTCATTTGATCATGATTCTGATTCAGTTACTATTGATATTTTTAAGCCACCAAAATTTGATGACACACATGTTGATGAAGTGGGAACCCCTCAAGCTCTCGAGGCACTTCATCCTGAACTGATGGTTATGTGAGGTTCGCACAACCCGGAGGACAGTTCCACTTCCAATCAGAAATATGTTGAAATACCCCATGCTCCTCATAACTCTCGCGTTTGCATTGAAAATTAATATAGTCTACAAATTTCACATCCTCCACCATAAAATCACAATCCTATTGCTCATGCATTGGAGGAGTCATATGTAACAAGTCATGTTGCTAAGTGAATTTTTTTTTCTTTCTGCATCTTTCTCGTTTGTCAAGATCAAAAGAGTGTGCATGTTTTTCATCTACGCATAGTGTGATGCAACACCTTGGTATGTCTATAGAGTGTCTATCTTATACTTTTACTCTTTCATTTTCTATGGACACATTTAAACTTCAAGCTTGTTGGTTTTCATTGTTTTATCTTTCCTGCTTCTTCGTTTTCCTGAATATCTTTCTTGTTGACCATGCCTTCACCTACATGGGCCAACAAATGCATCAATGGTTGCATTGGAAATATCACTTCACGTAAGAAGGCCCATGCATTCTTTAGCTTAGGAGTAGTAGTAGTGCTTTATTTCTTATTTTCTTTTTCTTTCATTTTTTGCTTTTGCTTACTCGCTTTGCTTTTGTTTTACTTCTGCCCTTTGCTTCCCTGTTTGTTTGCTTGTTTATGCACCCACAGGATTAGTTTCTCATGAAACCATGTTTGGCTCTTGAGACAAGTAGGGTGAAATACAAGAGGACTTGTATAGCTATAAACATTGGGTTATTTGTCTATTCCCTCTCTTTATGAAGATCTTCCATTCTTTTAGTCGATGACACCCTAATGGAATTACGTTCTGTTCAGAGTGAGTCCTAGTGAAAACACAATGCTTTCACTTTTAACTAGTACCACCTACTCTAATTGATTTTTTACTTTCGGTTAACCCTTGTCAACTCAGTCAAGTAGAGTAAGGTGAGGGGAAAAACCTTAACAAGTATGTCAGAGGTATATATAACATACTTCTCTAAAGGGAAAACCTCTTTTTCTCTCAATAAGTCAAGATCCCTCTTCTGCCTCATGAAATAAATAAGTGCCTATGCACAATTCTCTGAAAAATGAAAAAAATGAAATAAAGGCAAAATAAGAGAAAGGATTCCTATGCAGAGAGGTGAAGCAAGCAACTCCACCAGGGTACTTTCTAGGCTTGATGGTAGCGAAGCGATGCTTGTGTTCCTGAAGTGACTCCACTGGGGTACTGTTCAGACCTACTGGTAACAGAGCAACACCAGAGATGAAACTTAAACTCTAACAATATATATTACTTGTGCACCAATATACCCCTCATCCCCAATCAAAACAACTGAGTTGGCTTGGCTTAGTATGTGTGCTGATCGATCAAGAGAATGGTAGGGACTATATCTTTAACACAAGCTAGTGAAGGAACCATGTCGATTAAAGAATCAAACAATAATTCTGGAGGATTTAGACTCACTTTACATGAGAAAAAGTCCATACATAGAGCTGGAGTTATACCAGTGTGTCACGAATGTTGCAGTGGCTAAAACCATCCTCCAAATTTTTTTTTTTGCTTCATTTTGGAGCCTACCTACCAAAATATTAGTAGCTTCTCTTGCACTGCCCAGCTACTTGTGCTTTCATAAAGTTTATATTTTGTTGTAAAACTTGTTTTTGCTTAATTTCTTTTCTGATTAACCACAAGATAACCTCCCTTGAATTCATTACAATTTGGTACTTACACTGTATTGGAAATCTGCGCAATCCTAGAGGCCAACTAGCCTTGCTCTCAGGAAATGCGCAATGTAGCCCAGTAGTGAGCTTCAGCTCTAGAAATGCATAGACCCATCTGGTAGCTTGCCTTCAACTCGGAAATTGCATAGAGCATGAGATTCAGCCAGAGTCACTCAACCCAGGAATTGTGTAGAAGCATTTCTTCAACTGTTATCTGATGCATGTGCCGATAGGTTGCCTGGTCACCCCCATAATTGCACAATTTCTCCATGCATGCATGGCATCCCTTCCCGAAAAGGAAAAAAGGAAAAAGCGATAAAGAATCCTTGAAAAATAGGGATCTATTTTTAGTGGTGGGAGTTACACATGAGTTAATTTTAGAAACTACTCCCACTTGTCGCTTTTTCCTAGATTTTGGCCTTTGCGTCATAAACCCTAAAATCAAACAAATCTATTTAATAGACATTTCCAAAGCTCATTTTCACATAGGATATTGGATCTCTAACATTCCTTAGGCATCTAAGAAACTTTTTCACAGTCGGCACAACTTTTCCGGGTAAGTTTTTATTTTCTTGTCTTTTGGAAGTTTTTTTGTAGTTTTTGTTTCCTTGGCTTGTGTGAGTGTTCTTTTACCCTTTTTGTTGAATGATCACTATAATTTTTGTTTTTTAAGCTTGTAGAAGTGTTGTTATAAGTGTTTCATTGCCTTTCCTTAGTGTTACATGCATAACCCAGTTTTTACATTAACGGTCACCGTTGCGGCGACTCTCCCCACAAGCTTTGTTTTTCTTCTATTGGAAACATTCCTGCATTTGTTTTGATTTCATACATCACTGTTCACTCATATTTGTACCATCCTTCACTCATGCATGCATATCTACTCATTTTCAAGTTTCCCTTGGGAAGATCTGGGCTGCTTTGGCTTAGGTCTAGCCCTTCCCAGTATGCACTACACATTTATGGATCTCAAGGCTCTACCTTGGCTCCAAGAATTACATAGAGGTTGCCACTGACTGACTCCAGCTTCAATATACATAGTTCCAGGAGACAATCCTTGACTCTTGCCCACTGGGATTGTGCAATGTGCAGTCCCAGCCAAAATCAAGCTAGACTGAAGTGTGCATTGCACAGTTCCAGTCCTCAGCAAGCCACACTAGACTGCGCTATGCGTAGTTCCAGTCATCAGTACCTCTCTCTGGAAGTTGGGACTTCGCAATGTCTAGATCGAGTTGATAGTCCCTCACTTATGAGAGTCACAATTGTGCAATCTTCCCCAGCAGTTGCCCAGTTTTTTGCATGATCAGACCTTGAAGTGATTTTTCTTTTAATTTGACATTTACAAGCCATGAGTGTCCTTTTTGTCTCCATGTACATTGATTTTTAATAAGCTTCTCAATAGTACAGGAAGCATGGTTTCCAAGAGAGCTAGATCAAAGGATACTATAGAGAGCAGCATTGGAGATGTAGTTGAATAGGTGACAATGAACTTGTTAATCTATGCAGACACATAATTTTTCATAGAGAAGGAAATGAATATTACGCTTTAGGAAATAAAAAACATATTTACAGGCATATTCAAGGAAGATGTAGAAGATCGACAGGTCTATGTCAACATCCACAAATCAGGCTTGTACAGAGTTTCATGCTAGTACTTGACCTTCCCATGTGCAGACATCATTCACTCGATTGTCTCACATACCGATCCCAAGATGATGACATTGAGGAGAGCCAGTGGAAATCAGCTTGCCACCTTCAAGACAGAAAATTATCATCAGATGTATCACTTACCACAATCAGTGAACCATATGGATGCACTCTTCTTTACAACCAACAGCAATGTAAACACTAGAGACATCATGAAGAGTTTGGTAAAAGAGCCATCGAAGTTCAGGTCAACACCCAACCAGGTCTACAAGACTAAGTCACTTAGGAAGGCCTACTAACTCTTGATCATCTTTGCATGTCGCTTGTACAGTCAAGAGAGCACGGAGACCATTTCGTAGAGTTGGGTGCTTGTGCTGGATCAGTTGGAAAATTAAGGAAGGTCATTCAACTGGTCATACATGTTAGCTCTTTAGATAATAGTGCATGTGTCTAATACCCAGAATCTGCCTAAGGATGACCAAGTGAGATTCTATATGTTTGCACACTAGCTTGATGAAATTTGTGCCCATCAACAGTTTCCTGACATGGGTTGGACATGGACACCATTAGACGATGTTGTGAACATCTATTGCCACGTTCTCTCTTAGTGTAGCTTCCGAGGAGTCACGGTGAGGTTATCTTACCACTTCATCAACCTGGTGTACAAGATGATATTCGAACAAGATCCACCTTACATGTCCCAAGAAGTGATGCATACATCGCTTAACATTGTAGACTGGTATGCCTCACCTGGTGGCACCTTCATCTAGATGTTTGGTAGAGAGAAGACTCCACATGTGCTACAAAGGTTTTCCATGGATAAGTTGGTCATGCAAGAGGTTTCATATCACATCTCCACATGGTTATCAACGAAACTACACAGGAGGAATAAAGCACCATGGCCTGCTCTTCCTTTGCGGATTGTATTGTATGAGATCTAGAGCTTGAAGGATCTGGATTCTGATGCTGAGGACTTGAAGAAGTTTGAATTCAGCACCAAGAGTTTCAATCTGTACGATCCCCACTGCACATGTGAGAACCACTGTGCGAAGGTGTATTATCCATGGATCCACTAGGCATGTCATTGGCCAGAGGAAGACCCATGGAGGTTTTGCTACAACTCCTCTAGACTTAATGAACTGGTCAGCATGGATGTAGAATGGAAAACAAATCTACAGGAAGCAACACCACATGAAGCAGCAACAACAATAATATTGAGCAACAAACCGATGTAGGGCAAAGGCAAGAGGAATATTATCGAGAATGCAAGACTGAGAAAATCTACAAGTTCAGAGAAGATCGTCTTGTTGAGAAAGTAGATTTAGAAATAGATGCGAAGAGGTGACAAAGCAAAAGGAGAGTAGAACAGAGGAAGAGAGAGAAGAAAAGGTTGGAGGATGCAGAGAGAAAGTTGTAGGAGAAAGAAGATCATAAGCTAAGGAGGAGAGGAAGGGAAGAGCATAAGCTAAGGAGGAGAGGAAGGGAAGAGAAGCATAAATATGAACAAGAGGAAAGGCAAGGCACAATGACAGAGAAAACTACACCTATACAGGTTGAGGAGTCAAAGTAGCCGACGAATGAAGAAGAGGGTGAGGCGGTTTGTAGGTTTGAGAACTTGCTCAACATATTGAGTAGATTGTTGAAGAAACAAACATGGAATTGGAACAGGAGCCACAAGACCAAGACATTGATATCATGTCAACTTCATCCAAGGTCGCCCCACAGTCTCCATCACCTCCAGAATAAGAACCAGTCCCCAGCAAGTAGGGAGAGGTTGTCCTCCATGATGATGATCCAGAGATGGATGTGTACACTATTTCATTTGATGAGTCACAACAAAGGATTGTACAGGCACGAATAAAGAAACTCCCGAATGATCGCACATCACCTATACACATAGAGGAAAGGGTGATTGTTGCAAATGTTAGAAGACATCCAGCTGCCATGGCCGATGCTTCTAAGGCTTATGTAAAATCCACGAGTTCAACGATCAAGTTCTTGATAGCAGAGAATTATCAGATGGCAAAGGAATTGCAAGAGGCTAAGCAGAGAATATAACAATCTGCAGGATCTGCTATGGGAGAGATGTGAAAAACAATACTTGCTTAAATATTGACTCTTGAGACCACCATCCAGAAACTGTATGACAATTTTTCATCGTGCACAATGAGGTTTTCAACATAAGTGCATGAAGATTTTCCAAACTCTAAAAGACATACACGCTGCTATTACGCATGTATAGGAATGGATAATGAGGTACAAGGGAGCACCACTTTACTTGCAGAAGATAATAAAGTCGCAGTCAGAGATAGACAAAGCATTGATTCATATGTTGATCTGGAATTATGAACATCTCCCTCTTCTCATCACTAGCATTGAGGCTTCCTATGCACAATTGTTCAAGAGTCTGGATGTCATAGTGAGGACACATGAAATCCCTTCAATCAAAACCCTCACTCAATCCATGAAGAAGAACCAAGTCCTGGTGGAGGTCAACTAGTACATAGAGAAGTTGATGCAAGAGGCCACCAGCGATGACTTGTAGCCGAGCGTGGAAAACATGTAGAAGTACATCAATGGTCCAACCACACTCAAGAAAATGTTGTGCATGCTTCAAGATGAGATGAACAGAGGTTCCAGAACCATATACCCGGAAGCCATAGAGGCAAGAATATGTTTTGAGAAAGACATCACCAAATAGTACGGGGACACAATAGCGTAGTACTAAGCTTGGTATCAGTTCGTCATAGAAGACCATAAAGAGGATGTTGCCAAGTTGGTCTTTCCCCAAGACCTCGAGTGATGATGTTTGTCTTGTTAGGACGATTCAAGCCTATTTTGTCCCACATGGGTATATGTGGAAATTGTATTATTATTTGTAAATATATTGTAAGTGATTAGTGGGATGTGAACAGTCACTATGTAATGTGAAGAGTCATGAGGGTAGTCCAAGAGTCAAAGGGGAATGTCAAGGGTCACCCCACCCTTTTTTATATATAGAACCTCATAACTCATAGTGGAGGCTTTTGGGAGCCAAGCTTTTGGCCAGGGATTTCTTAAAGAAGGATTGGAGAGTATTATGATGAGCCTTGGCTTCTCCACAGCGTAAAGCGAGTACATCTCTTTGGAGAAGTAGGTGATGTTGACCGTAATGTTTCACTATTGGGGATAGTGGTTGTCAATGGTGTATGTATGGATAAAACTTTCACTTAATAATATAACTAAGCCAACATGTTTTCATGCATATGTTGTTGTAGTTCAACTATTTTGGTTATTTTAGAAATGTATTTTATTTAAATTACACATTTGTATATGAACTATTTTGTATGCGAATGTATGAATCCCGTTGAAGATGTGTTGTTGTGTTAAGTCGTCAATTTGGATTGTGGACTATTCCTCTTCCAACCTATGATGTGATTATGCTTGTGTGTTAGAAACCCCATGCATCTCACTTGACTAGCTGCAAGGTCACACACTTGCTTTAGAAAAATTTATCATACTTACTTCAGTGTGCTACCGTGGTCAAGGCACTACTTTACTACCCACTACTAGGACTCCTACTCCAAATGGTCTAAGGTCTGGTTGGGACTTCATACCAGGGAGATCCCCTGACATGTTGGTGGGTCCAACACCGTCAACACCTTCCAAACTCTTATAAATCTGACTCTCTTATGTTTTCTATAAACACAATTTTCACATAAATCCAAATCAACATGCTTCAAACCTGGCAACAAATTTCTTGAGTGAAGAATCTGCATCCCCTTCTCACTCATGCCCAAGCCTATGATGCCAGAGTGATGTATCTTATCCTGTGGAGGCTAAATCATTAACATAATTAGAAATTCTATTGAATAAATACAATGTACCAACCTTTCTCCTTTTTCTATTACGAGGGCTCCTTTCGTGACCTTCCAGGTTTTGTTGATAAAAGTAGTTACACAACCTCCACTTCCCAACTGCCTTGTTCAAATTAGATTTTTCTTCAGATCTGGAACATTCTTTACCTCCTTCAATAGCCATTGGTTTTCATTTTCTTTCTTTATAAAAACCTTACCCCATTCCAAGGATTTTACAGGGTTTATCATCACCCAGATGAACCTGTCCAAAATATCCTTGAACATAGTCACAAAAATGTTTCCTATTAGGTGTGGCATGGAATGATGCCCCTGAATCTACCACCCAAACATCAATAATATTATCTAATAAAAGAATTAAAGCATATTGCAACACATCACTTTTCACATTCACTTCATGATTGTTCTCTTACTATCCATTTCCTTCTTTTCCCTTCCAAAATTTGGAGTATTTCTTCAAGTGTCCTTTCTTCCCACATTTCCAGCAAACTATTCCTGATATGGATTTGGATTTCACTTTTCTTGGCTTACTATGATTTCTTGGGCTCCTTCATCTTTCCATTTTTCTTTCCCTTGTCTCTGCAGTCAAACCATTACCTGATGTCTCACCGAAGCTTTTCGGTCGCATTTCCTCACTAAGGATGACACCAAAAACATCATCAAACTTTAAAGTAATAGATCCAGAGACATAGTTACTAATAGCCATAACTAATCCATTCCAAATTTTTGGTAATGTGAATAGAAACAACAAAGCCCTAACTTCATCATCAAAATTTACACCTGCATAACTTAAATGGTTGGTAACCGTGTTAAATTCATTTAAATGATCAACAATAGATCCACCTTATCACATATTCATATTAGATAGATGCTTCACAATAATTAATACCTTATTTGAGGTCGAGGGTTTTTGATATAGTTTGGCTAATGCCATCATTGAACCTTTTGTTATCGTTTCCTTTGAAATGTTGAATGCCACCGATGCTTCTAGACACAACCGTATTGTTCTTAGTGCGTTTCTGTCGAGAATCCCCCATTATGCATTCGTCATACTCGTTGGCTTCTTTGTTTTTTCCGCTCATTGTTAGGTACAAATGTTTCTGATACAAATAATATTCCATTTTCTTCTTCCACAACTAGTAGTTTGGCTGTTAAATTTCTCGACCCTAAACCTACCATCTTCGTCATTGTTCCCACTCAAACTAGGAAACCTTGTCTCTTGTGAGTTTATGATCCAAATAAACCTTCGGTTCTGATACTAGTTGTTAGAAATTAATTTACGGAACAATGAAATACATAAAATAGTGCAGAAACACTAATATAGAAACTCATAAAATAAGATAGACATAGATATATGTGCTTCACCCAATTTGGGCTACATCCACGGAGAGACATCTAGTCCCTCCTTTTTTTTTTATTATCCAACAAAATGGAGAGATACAACCTACAATAGATCTACTGTAATTTCCTCTCCGCTCTCACACAACCTCCTCTCTCTCTTTTGCTCAAAATAGTAATACATCGTCGTAATAAAATTCCCTCATATAAACCAAGGGTTTCCTTTCGGGAAAAGAAAACCTAAATTAACATAAATTATATCGTCAGATCATCTACCTAATGAATGCCCAGATTGACTATAGAATTACAAAATTTTACAGGGTAAATTTTTCATCTATTTTGAGCTTTGGGGGTGCTACCCCCAACCCTACCTACCCTAGACCCCCCTTATGACGATTAAATGAGTGGCGTTTCCAACCCGTTAGGAACAAGGATCCAACGCAACTGAAATAAAAAAAACCTTTGAACAATGAGGAAGATAATTACATTCCACACCCAACAAAGCTACCACACAGTACTTCCTCTTTTGGAGGATCATGATCTCCTTTCATCTCCTTCATTGATGTACAAATGATCTGAATTGGTTTCCTTGGATGAGATATTAATGACACGTATATATAGTGATCATGATAGCCAAATGGGTGTGTCTAAGAGGAAATGACGAACTAAACTTTTTGGATGGACGACTTTACAATTTAGAGGCAAATTTAGTATAATTAAAAAAAAATCCCTCTCTTTGAGGTCGACATGAATAACATGTCGCATATTAATCATTTCAATGGATAACCAATAAAATTACATGAAGAACATGTCTTACAATGTCACTATATATATCAAGGGATAAAAATATTAATTATGAAGACCGACCATAGCTATAAAATTCAATATGAAGAATCTAAGATACTAGCCCAGAAGAAATAGTTTTCAATCAAACCCCAAGACCAATTATTGATCTTTATATATCATAGTAATTTGAAAAATAATAACATAAAATAATTTACTTTTAAGTTCACAATCTAGTCAGACACTAAATTGACATATACGATCTCTTTATTCATATACCAAATGAATCTTTTCATATAAACATTTAATTGATAACATCCAGAGTTCTACATACCTTAGCTCTTTTAAATTTGGACCTATTATTTAAGAAGAGAAAAAAATATATATACCATTAAACATCAATCCCACTCACATTCTCACTTTTCAACTTTTAAATACTCCAAAAATGATCAATATGACAAATATAATTATATAAAAATAATGCTTACAATTTGCATAGTGACTATGACGATCTCAAAAGACTCATATCAATATGGGTGCCTTGCCAACCTCTAGGGTGTGTGGCACCGAACACTTTTCCAATTGATAGTGTGACCAAACCAGTTTTACTTAGTTTGGACTATGCCTACACTTCTTCTTTTCTTTGTTATATTATGTCTTGTTTACAACAATTTCTACATATCCAATAAAACAATCCAATACAAATGCACAACACCAAAAAATCAACAAAAGTATTATTTATATGTAGGAAACCAAACTCAACCTAACATCTTATAGTTTTACAAATAACCTAGGTACGACAACCCTCCCATTAATATACCCAATACAATATCCCCTCTGATTTTTTTTGCCATACATAAAGTTACACAAGTCCCCAATGCATACTTAAGAAGAATGCACCATAACCAATAGTCATATGAATGATCCATTCCACAAAATTTTTCACTCTCTCCGTTATCTCACCATGTAGCCAAGTTGTGAGTTACCTCCTCACTTTATTTTTCTTGACCCATGCAACCTATGATGTCTTGTCTCTTGTATTTCCTTCAACTCAGTTCATTTGGTTGTATATATAGGCATTCTCCCTCTCCACTCAATTATTCATGTCCCCTCATTCCAACTCAGGGTGACATGCCATATCATGTGCTTTGTTAGGAAACCCAAAATTTTTGCACAAATTTCCTTAGTTGATGTCCTGCTAATATGTGTGCACACTCATTGTCCATAATGTGTGCCTTGAGTTGAATATTCCACCATGCATTCTTTCCAACTATTCAACTGGAAATTTTATATGTCCCGTATGCCATGTGATCTCACCCACTATTCTGACCCAACAAATCTATGATGGTCTGATGTCATGCAACCCACATCTTATGCACAACCAACATGTGATGGGTGTGTTGCCACTATTATACACCCCATCCCCAAAATATGTTTGTCTTGTCTAGAAACTATGTGCTTGTCCAAATGCTTGTGCACTCAATCATATTTTTCCTTCAACTAGTGATGATCTAGATTGGATCATTATATTGTTTGTCATCCATCTTGATGCATTCAGAGTGGAAAAAGTGGAGGAATCAACTCAAGGGACCAGTTTTACCGGTGGGACCTGATGAGCCGCAAAAATGGATAATTATATGGGCTCATTCAGCTTCCTAATTCGACTTAATCCACCATTCTCATTATTTTATTGCATGCTTTTTATTATATTTATGCTAATAGAGTGAATTGGGTTAGTCATTATGCCAACAAGTCTATTGTGTGCTTTATGCAATCTTTTTGGTCAATTTGGAGACAAAATCAAAGGTTTTAATGAGCACTTGGCAGCCAAATTCGTGGAAGAACAATGGAGAGGATTTTTAGGAAGGTGTCCCCTTCATTTATGGGCCATTACCTCGAATTCTCCACCATCATCTCAGAGTTCAAGGGCCACCAAATCGATTATCACAAGGGCAGCCAAGCAAGTCGAGTAGGACTGTTGTTAACTGCAAGTTTTGGGCAGCCGAGTCCCTAAAGTTTAGGAGGACTGTTGGGGTCCTCAATTTGTATAAATAAGAGGGCTTAGGGCCTCATTTCAGTTAGTCACTTTGTAGGCAGAAGTTAGCTAGTTTGTAGTTCGGTTTTTAGTCATTTTTTTAGGCAGTAGTTTATCTCTGCATTTCAGCGCATTTTCAAGTTCTCCTTGTGGACAATTTTTTGGAATGAACTATTCTTTTGATCAATAAAGATGAATCTAGCTTTGCACCAGCTCTAATCTCTCTTAGGAGGTTGTAGCTCTTGGGGTTGGGCCCATCTCAAGTGCCCAGTACCTCCTTTGTTTACGTTTATGTGTCTTTGTTGCATTCTTAGAATAAAATCTGCTATTTAGATTTAAATCGTGTTTTGTTATTTAGGTTGCTTTTGATGATTAAAAAGGCTTTTTATGTTCAGATTAATTTTATAGCTTAATAGTAGAGAAGATCTTCAGAAAAAGGCTATCAAGCACTTTGGATCTCACCTCTCCCTTAGTGGAATCATGAGCTGGGACCAAGGTGACCTCGCTGCCACCAAAAACATTGTTTTTGCTTCACCATGCAAGTATTAGTGTTGGATTCTTAGTTTTCAAACTTGATATCAGTTTTGATGGCATGCTTAGGTTTATGATTGCTTAGTTGCATAGTTATTTCATCTGATTTCATTGCAAATAAACTTCCGTTCCATTTCTTTGCTGTTATCTAGGTTAGAATAGGCTAACGTAGATAGGTCTTTGATTTTCCAAGTCCTTGATTGTGTTGTTTGAAAAACAATTTACAGAGCACCTGTTATACTCCTCTATCTGCCCATTCTCCATCAATCCCACCTACTCCATCCTCTACTTAGAATCCTTTCCTTACATTTGCCACATTCGCTCACTTTGCCCTAATTCTCATATTTTTGTGCAATCTTGCTCTATCCCTCCTTGAACAAATCCGACCGTCCACACCACTCCTCACTCCACCCACCAAGCCCTGGACCTCCTTACACCCCTATCTCACCTCCATACCCATTCCTTCATCTTTCTCCCTCCATCCATCCTCCAAAATCCCATTTCTGAACATCCTGTAGAAAATTACATACATCTTGTAGAAATTCCAGAACATCTTGTAGAAACCCTGCAGACTTCCTGTAGAAACTCACGAAAGTGGTCTCTTGATCGCCAAACTTTGTGAAACTCTCTGGAAGGGTGCTAGGGACCCCTTAGGCCCTTTTCAAACCTTCCCAACCTCCTGCAAGCATTTTCTCTCACTGATCCACCTCTGCACAATCAAAAACAGTGAAAACACATGCATGATAATTCTAACAACTTATTCAAAAATACAAAAAGATGTTTTATTTAGATAGTGATAACTTAGACACATGCATTTTACCTTCCTAGAAGTCAATGGCATCTCTTTCAGTAGCTTGCATCCTCTTTTTCGCATCAGTAGGGTTAGCTGGTAAAATTAGGGTTTGCATTTCCTTTCAGCTTTTCAGTTTCTTTCTGCAAGTAGATTAGCTTCCTTTGAGTTAGCTTTCATCCATCAGTTAAAAAGCTTATTCTCAAAGCTCATAGAAGTTGGCTTAAGCCCCTAGTGGACTTGTGCCAACTGACCAAGTGACAGTTGCGGCAAGAACTAGTACTTGTGCATACAACATCATCACTTCCAAGTTTGTTACGAACTACCGGGTTGATAAAATTAAAGAAGGGAGTCCCAAGAGTTGTAGCATTATTGCTGCAATACTAGGGCCCACCAGGACCCAGTTTGGCAAAACGGGGTTTGAAGCCTTCCAAGAGTGTTTTGAGGCATCAAATGACTTTTTTTGGGCGTAAAAATTTAACTCTTTAATTCCACAACTTTTCATGTTGTTCTACACACAGATATATTTCCAATGACATAAGAAGTGCATCAATTGGAGTCTGTATGCAAAAGCTATGCCACTCATAAGTTGACCTTCCTTTTTTCACACCTATAATTTAGGAGGATGCTGTGTCAGACCAAATTATTCATAGAAAAGGGGCTAGGAGGAAGAGGCATTCCATTCTTTCGAGAGCATTTTGTTCCATAGATGAGGAAATATAGCCAAGAGGGATAGGAGGTAGAGCACACAGGGAGGATTTGTACACTCTAGTAGCCCACAGACCATATGCCTTACTTCTTTGTACTTGCATCCATAATTACAAACAAAGAAAGAGAGCGAAGTGGCCTCACCTTCCAGCTATTTTTCCCCTGAAGGGGTTTCCCAAATCATATTTTGTGTCTTATGTGTGTGTGCGCGCTTATTTTGTCATTCTCTATTTTTATACATAATTTCCATTCACATTCTTGCACTAATTACAATTAAATATACAAACCTTAAAGTTTAATAAAATTGTAATAGTCTAGAATCTCAGGTTTTTAATATAATATTATCACATCCATTGTGATGAACTATACAATGGAATATCCACGACAGTTTACGAATCAGGTGAATTGTGCTCTGTCCTTCTTGTCCTTGATTTGTGTGGTCCATTATTGGGAAAGTCCCTTGGTCGATTTTCACACCTAAGATGACATGCCATGCCTGATATGAGTGTGAAGCACCCAAAATCAATTAGTGTTCTCCCTAGTGGGTGCCACAAAAACCCCAAGTTCAGTCCTGTAAAAGACTTGGGAGAGGTCACATGCACCCATATAGCTGAGGGCCTTACATCATCCCCCACTCCAAGTTATTTCCATCCCCAATAACCCTCTAATCATTAAACTAGAACTAAAAGTCCATTATTCAAAATGTTTTCATCTTGATGTTTGAAATGTTGCCTCATGATTTTTTGTCTCTACTATAAACTACCCCTACATTCATCTATGTATTGAATCCCCTTGTGCCTCTAGCTAGTCACATAACTAGTCTAATCATCACATTGGAGCTCATAAGAGCTCACTTCCCTAAGCAAGTGCAATTGTTTAAAACCTCAATGGATTCTCAATGTAGTTCCTTAATCACAAAACTCTTAATTGTGGTACCTCAAGGAAACCAAGTAGGACTTGCCATCCCCTCACTATGATAGTGAGCCATGCTACCATGACTTAATGTGAAAGTGAAGTGGGATATCCACCTTGGAGACTATCTCCATTTCCATTTGAAGTATATATTGTTGCAACATGTAAGGCTCTTCCATATTCTATGTTAGAGAAATTAACAAAGGTACATGGGATCCAATTCTTCCATTTTCCTCCTCCACGAGTTGCTTCAACTGGATATTGTATGGCCACTCACCACCTCTAATCATCTTTGCGTTAGTCCAATCTCCTCATTGGCATACTTGTACCAATATTGTGATTCCTTGTGGTCACACTCTTGGATCATGGTTAATTTATCTACCCATTTCATGAAATGATCTAGCATCCTCATCTCTTAAACCTCCATTAGTCGCTACTTTGGAATATCCCCCTGAAACTCCATTTGTCAATGCTACCAGAATGTTTAAATGGTCCACCAAGATGTTCTTTATCCTACCATTCATCTCTCACAAATCCTCTCTTCATGCATAAGAACAATTTGTTCAACTTCCTTTCCCTTTCAACCCAAGACACTTGCATCTGAATACTAGTCACATTCTTCAACCAAGCACATGGAAGTAACTTATGCTCCTAATCCTATGCCACCTCCCTCGGTTTGCACTAAAATTGGGGTAGGAATAGAAAATATCACCAAAGTACCTAAGTGAGGGATTAAAACAACATTCTTTGCTCTCAATAATTCCTTCCCCAAAACCATATCATATTCATCCAATGGAATAATGGTAAGACTTGTCCTTCCCTACCAATCTCCAAGTATGATAAGAATATCTTTAACTATACAAACCATTCTCTACTCCCCAAGTTAACAAGCTTGGAGGATGTATGTGTTGGCTCAAGAGTCAAACTAAGTTGCATGGTTGCATACTCCCAAACAAAGTTATGAGTTGCCCCACTGTTAGCCATTGCCACAACTTTCTCCTATTGATATCTACATGAACATAATTGTGCTATGTTGCCTCTTGGTCTTAGCCTAGTGGTGACTATGCCTCGATGACCACACCCAAATCCTGCAGAATCCCAATTTTTAGCTTCTCTATTATCTCCAAAGAGCTCAACTTTTGCTTCAAAGGGTAGTTCTTTGCATAATGTTCCTTTGTGCAAATCTGACACAAAATTGGTTTCTTCTCCTTTGTAACATCTATCTACTTGGATTCATCACCTTTGGACGCCTTCATTTTCCCTTTTCCATTCTTCATCTTGTCATAGTCATCATGATCACCCTCACTATCCTTGGAACTATATTTGTTCTCTCCTAAATAGTCCAACAGCATATATGTTGTGGTGATAGCCACTGCAAGACTCTACAAGTTGTGTCATCACAATCTACTCTACGCCCATAACTATAATCCATTCATGAAATGGAACAACCTTTCCTCTTCTGAAATATCCTTGATCTTAAGAATGAGCCCCAAAAATCCCTTGATATACATTTGGATCTTCCCTGTGTACTTTAACGAAAATAACTGGTTCCATGCAATCCATGCTTGGTTACCAAGTCTAAACTATGTATGTAAGGCAACCTTCAATTTTTCCCAAATCCAATCTTGTCTATGATTCACTAGTTGCCAAGTTCTCTACTCAATTTCTCCACCACAACTTGGTGATCTCTATTAGAAACATAGTGATAGCATTCACTTTGGCCTTGTCTGAACATTCACTAATTTGATCCAAGTAATGTTCTATATCCCAACAAAAATTCCCATGTACCTTTGCATTCCAAGTCCTATCATAAGGCTTTGGCTCTTTGATTAAAATCCTCTAGGGAGTGATAGACTCTCCTTGTCTAACTACCCATTTCATTATCGTGATCATATCATCTTAATCACACAATAGTTGGAGAATGGATGCCAACTTGTCTTATGTAGTTTTCAATTGGAATGTCGTGTTTTCTTTCTTGATCTACACAAATGCATTGACAATGTCCTAAGCTTTCTTTATGGCATGGTTGAATGTTTGCATAATTTGTCATATCTCTGTCTCTATACCTTCTGTTTTCTCACCATGTTCCCATGGTAAGTTCACCAATTGATCAACCATCTTCCAAACCGTAGTGACTTTATCCTTCATCTGGGGAGTTTTTAGGACCCTTTCTATGTCACTACCTCCATTTTATGACCTGGACGTGAATGTTCGCCAATTATTGAACCAATCCACACAAACTTGTTCTACCAAGAATCTATGATCAACCCTTGTTGGACCATCTCATGGCTATCTCAATTGTCACACCTTCACTCCCCAAACCAACTGGCACTCTATTGTTGAAGAGAAAATCAAATCTTTGATACCAATTGACACATCCTCATAGGATAGACATGGGTGCTCTATCGACCTTTGGGGTCTGTCACACCAACACTTTTCCACTCAATGGAATGACCAACCTGGTTGTACTTAGTTTGGACCATGCCTACACTTATTTTCTTCATTATATTATATCTTGCTTACAACTGTTTATACTTAGCCAATAAACCCATCCAATATAAGTGTGTAACACCAATAAATGAACACAAGTATATGTTGGTGACCCATCTTAACGTAACAACCAATAAGAATTTACAATGTTACAACGAAATTGATTACATCAACCCTCCTAAGTGAATACACCCATAATAATAGCCCCTTGACACAATCATGCCACACAAAGTTAGACCAAGTTGTTGGTGCATATGCACACTCAATTCACCCAACTGAAGTGACATGCACCATAACTAACAATCATACAAGTGATCTGTTCCACAAAATTGAGCACTCTACTCATCCCATCTGTGGAAAACTCATGCAGCCCCTCTCCACTTTAGTTCACTTGACCCATGTGACCCATAATGTCTTGTTTCTTGTCTTGCGACTTCACTTATTTACCTTCCACTCTATACATTTTGTTCGTATATATAGATGAGATCCCTCTCCACTCAATTAGTCGTGTCCCTTCATTCTAACTCCAACCAAAGTGCCATATCATGTGCTTAGCTAGGAAAACCCAAATTTCATGTGGGATTTTCCTTAGTTGATGTTCTGTCGATGTGCATGCACACCCATTTTCTACAATGTATTTGTTAAAATGACTGTTCCGTTGTGCGTTCTCACCCATTAGCCAACACACGATCTCATGTGTGTCCCCTGTGCCATGCAATATCACCCATTGAATCGACCCAACAACTATATGATGAATTGATGTCATGCAACCCACATCTCATGCCCAACCAACACGTAATGGGCGTGTTATGGTTGTCATACACATGCATCCCAAAAATCTACTCGTCTTGTCTATAAACCATGTGGTTATTTGAACACTTATTCACTCAACTAAACTTCTCCTTCAACTAGTGAAGTGTGCTCTACCTTCCTTATGCCTCGTTCATGTTGAACACGCAGGGGTAAGTCCCTTGGTGTGTTCTCACATCCAAGACAACATGTCATGTTCGATATAAGTGTGGAGCGCCCCAAACCAATCAGTTTACTCCCTAGTGAGTGTTGCAACAACCCCAACTTTGATTGGATTAAATACTTGGGTGAGATGACATGTGCCCATTTAACAAAAGGCCTTACAATAACCTTTACACACAATGACCTTTACATATGACATCAATCTAAAGACAAGTCCAATCCAAGTTGCCAAAACATATGATATACCAAACAAATATGGCATACTCGGGGAGATATTTATCTTCAACCTTGAAAAATATTACTCATAACCCCATAATGAACCACATTAGTGGGATTTTATTTCTTTTCTTTTCTTTTGTTTTCTTTTTTGAGCTAGGTTGAGCCTAGGTTGGGGCCACTCTAATATTGGATGGAAGAATGATTTGCCAATTAATGGGATGCTATGCCAAGATTGTGCGAAGCTCGATCGAGCTTGGACGCCCCTTGGGGGGGTTTAATTCCCCCAAAAGTGACTTCCATCGTCAACCCCTCCCCATGAGATTTGAACCAATGACCTAGTGAGGACTAAACTCCACATAAACCAATTGGTCTACACCACAAAGACATTAATGAGAATTATACATTATGATTTTGATATGATAAGAGACATTTTCAAGTGAAGTGATTAAAATTTAATAAGGATGACTAAAATTGGTAATCAATAAATTTGTTTTTCTAATTTATTTAGTGGTCACGTGACATGTTTGAAATTTTAAATCCATCTAGACCCCAACAAAAAAAATTGAAAAATCCTTTATCACAGTTTTAAAGTGATAAGATTACACTTAATCATGTTATAAAATCCAACGCCGGAGAGGGTCGTTCGTACCCTTTATCCTATACGAGTGGATGATGAGGAATTTCAGTATATTAAGCACATTGCTCAAACAATATTTCCCCGTAGCCACGATGCACAATCTCCGCCACCCATAGGTAAATAACCCTACTGTCACCTGCATTCGTCGGCTATTGGCCATTTTCATCTTCAGACATGTTGATCACAAATTTTTACTTCCCTTCACTCACAAATGGACATCAAACTGCTCATCCTACTCTGGCATGGAAAGCCTCTAATCTCGTTAAAATAACTCAAACAGCGTCAGCAACGCCCATTTCAAGGACCCAGGTAGGGAAACGATATGGAATTCTTGTTGCAAGATGTTGTTCCTCTGCGCCTTCTAAGCTGAAGGAGCAAATTTTATCTACAATTGCAGACTCTAATGGCACCCTAAGAGAGGACTCCATAGCTCTCATATCGTCTCTAGAGAAGTTCAACCCCAACCCAGATCTCAGACTCGCTTCTCATCTCTACAATGGCTGCTTCGAATCAATCAGTGGGTCCTTCAAAGGCACTGGCAAACCTGGAGAAGCTCAGAAAATAATAGAGAAAACAGTTACCCTGGGCAGGGCTACTTTCAACGCCTTCAAGCCAACTGGCATTGAGATTCAGCTGAAACAAACTTATAATCATGTGGGTATAGAGGCCGAAGATGCTTACAATCTGCTAATCCAATTCTCAGTTAGTTCAGATGGTATGCCCCCCATGGAAGGCATGTTCATAAACAGGGCTGTGTTTAGCGTCTCTGGTTCAGCCAGGATGGATGTCAAATTTGAGTCTTCTGCTATGGTTCCTCTTAATCCTCAGACGGATTTGGAATCGTGGCTTAAGCTCTTCAAGGATGCCAATCCCACTATGGATGAGAAAGGATATGCAATGGTGACTCTGCCCTCTGCCAAAGGCTCTCTTGATTATATTTATCTTGATGATGATATGAGAATTACGAGGGGAAATAGAGGAGCAATTGTTGTTGTTAAGAGGCTACAGAGCAAAGTCATCCATCTTTGAGATGTGATTCCAATTCTGTAAGTATTCATGGTTTCAGAAGTGCTTATGTAATAAGTTATTTACTGGCAGTAATCACTAGATATAGTTGTTCACCATTAACATACATTTATCCCAAGGTTTCCAGTGAAAAAAGTCTGTTGAACATCGGTCTTCTTGTTAAGAAGCCCACATTAATCTTGTTTTAATTTGACTCTGTGTAATCAACTAAATATTGCCTTCCCTGCCAAGTGGATAAGAGGTTCATCCCTTCCCAATGCTAAGGTATGCTTCTACTTGGGGATGGACAAAAATATTGAGAATCCAAGATAAAGTCATGGTGAGATGATTTGTTTATCATCACAATAGGTGCTAAAGTGGGAGTGCAGTAAGTGGAAGTGCAATGATTTATGTGATAATCGATATGATTGGTTACTAACCATCTATTTTCTTTTTTCAATTGTTTGAGAACATGAAATTATGAAACCAAAAATTCTGCCCTTGCTCTCCTCTACCGGTCTTTGTTCAATTGTTTGAGAACATGCAACTATGAAACCAAAACTTCTTCCCTCACTCTCCATGGGATAGAAGGACAGAGAAGGACTCTCTACCTGTCTTTGTTCAGCTGTTTGAGAACATGAACCTATGAAAGAAAAAGTTATGCCCTCGCTCTCCGTTGGATAGAAGAGCAGAGAAGGATTCTTTACCTGGAAGGGATACCCTTTCAGTGTTTTTCTTTAAGATGTGGGACCTCACTATCATTAGCCATTATGTTTTTCTCATCTTTATGCCCTTCGTCATTCATAGTTTGAGATTCTGATGTCTCAGAAATAGAGAAACCATACCAAGGCATCCCAAAGCTTTAAATCTAGCTCGGACCCAGGTTTGACAAAGCTTTCAAACTAGCTGAGATCATATAAAGCTAGGTCTTGCATTCACCTATATGCATCAATGTTTCAATGTTTTTGGCAGTATTGTCAAATTAATATTCAATTACAAAAAACTTGGAGCTGTATGTCAATTGGGTTTATTTCGAGTAGTTGGAAGGAAAGATTATTATCTTCCCAACCCAAATTGAAGTCCTATAAGTAGCTTTGATATATTGGCTTTGAGACTTGTTATTGAGAATAAATAATCCCTTGAAAACAGTTTGAAACTCATGCATCTAACTACATTGCATATATCCATGGGCAGGACAACTGATCAGCCACCACTTTGACTGTAGTAATTTCACAAACCTATCATTTCATTATGCCATTGTTTTGTTCTTGTTCTTTACCAAATTTGTTTCATTCATGTGTAGTCTCCAAGACTTCACATTACCAATTTATAATCTAGTTTTTTTAAGGTTTCAATATATCACCAAGTACATAAATTTTAGAGAATGATATGAAGGTTTATATTATGATATTTATGCTAATGAATGTACACAGAGATAACGCTCCTTAATGTGTTGATCACTTGTGCCTACCTTCCTTTGTATAGTTGATTGTTCCTGATATATCTCAAGATGTTGTAGGGTATACATTGTTGACTTTGTGTATTGTTGGTAAGTGATATATTTCAAGATGCTTGGTCAGAGGCAGAGATTGTCTCTGTATCCTGAGTTGTGAATGATAGATTTCAAGTCCCAGCTGATGATTTTGACATTGCCGATTGGGAAGCCAACAAACTGTTTGGATCTAAGTTCTTTTGGGACACTAATTGACCATGATTTTGGTTGTTCTATTTGTGGAAATTTTTTTCCTTGATAGGTTGTTGATATTGGTTGCATTCTACCCATAAACTATGTAGTTTAATCTCCCCCACTGTCTAAGGGTGTCTCTACTCCCCTCGGGGATCAATATAAGTATGCAACAAGGCCATTTGGTATCAAAATCAGCCTTTCACCTTACTAATTTGTGACAGCTATCATTTGAAATGGATTATCATTAGTTTAAGTGCAAATATTGGTGCCCTGTTTGCATCTAAGTTCTTTTGGGATCTAACTCTGGTGAGTGATCCAAAGTTCTGTTTGGATCTAACCTTTTCCGCAAGGTGGTACACCAATATTTTCACTTAATATTAAAGATAATTCATTTCAAGTAATAGTTGTCACAAATTAGTAAGGTGAAAGGCTGATTTTGATACCAAATGGCCTTGTTCCCCTAGGGGAGTATAGACACGCTTAGACAGTGGGGGAGATTAAATTACATAGTTTATGGGTAGAATGCAACCAATATCAACAACCTATCAAGGGCACAATTTTCCACAAAGTGAAGCAACCAAAATCATGGCCAATTAGTGTCTCAAAAGAACTTAGATCTAAACTTTAGCAAGAGCTATAATAAAGGAAAATTTCTCATAGCCCTAATAAGGATAGACTTCAATGGGAAAATAAAAGCTTGAGACATTTTATTGGAAAAAGTTTCATTTGTAATTTCAGATCATACTTGGACCAAGGTTAGGGGTGTAAAGTATGGGCTAAAAAGCTCCACATTTCTCTAGTAATTAGCATGAAAGTGTAATATCACCCAAGACAACATTTAGAAATGAGCATTCTTTGGTTCAACATAATGCTTTATGTGTTTCGATCAATGTTGCACAACTCGTGTTTATATAAGATTCATTTGGCTATTGACTCAATGACCCATATAAGACTCGGAAAAATACAAAAAAAAAAACTTAAAAAAAATACAATCTCTAAAAAGAAAAAAAAATACGATCTCCAAAAGAAAAGAAAAAAATACAATCTCCAATAGAAAAGAAAAGAAAAAAAATACGAATTTTGAGTGGGTCCATGGGTCTTATGCAAGTCCTATGCAGGGCACATGCAATTCTTCATGGGTTCAATACAAGTAGACGAATTCTATGCGGGTTTCGATGAGTACAGGTAGAGACCACAGGTCATATGCAAGTGACCCATCTCGCTATAGAATTTGTCAAGACCCATAGGTACTCGTAGGTCTTATAAGAGTCATGCAACAAGGGTTTTGCTGAGTTGAAGATTATTAACCATATTTTTCTTCAATGTGCATTCATGAAACTTATGTTGGATTGGATTTTAGAAGGCACAAGAATGGTAATCCCACCTCAATAAAGGGTCCCATACCTTGTTAGTATATGGCCACAAATTTTATCTCATGGTTTAATGAAATAATATAGGCTCTTGTACTTAGGTTTGTCACTTTGTCAATTTGGATGGAAATAAATCAAAATATCTTCATGAGAAAGGATGAACCCACTGATCTTCATCCAAGAGAAAATCATCACAATCTAAAGGTAACCATTACATCCAAATGTTGGAAAGCAAAATATTTTTAGCGTTTGCAAGATAATCAATCAAGGTTAGTTCTAGGGTAAAGTATCAAATGCATTCCTCAAACATTGGGCAAGTCTTTGCATAATAGTTTGTCAATAGTTGTATGGAAAGCTCCACGTTGCTTCTTCAACGAAGTGAAATTTGACAACATCTCAAAGGGAAATCTAGATTGTGTAGGGATAGGAAGTATATTAAGATATGACATGGATCACCCAATAGCTTGGTATGCACAAAATACCAACATTCCCAGCAATAATGAGGCCAATATACTAGCCCCTCACTAGGTTTAAAAATTACCCTATATAAGGTTATCTAAACCCTAATTATTGAAGGGGATTTTGATCTCATAATTGGGAAAATATGAAAGGCCAATTTAATCATAAGAATAAGATATCTAGATACACAATGGAAATTATTCTACCCTCTTCTAGAAATCATCAACTTTCTTAAATACTTTGATTATTTTATTATGTCTTTGTAACCAAAGAAAGGGAAATGTGGTGGAAAACATCATTGCTAATATGGAAACCACTCTTTGTAGGGTTTCTCAAATAACTTGATTCTAAGACATGCACTTTGGTTCAAAACACTAGCCTCCCACCTCACTCACCTCATTCAACATGAGAAAATTGATGTCGGGGACAAAATAATGGTATCCCCATTCCATGTCCCATTTAAAAGAGCTAAATGGGAACATAGCTACCAATCCTTTTTATAATATGATTGTGACCCTCAAGGGTTGAATCTCTACCACAAGGATCATTCATTGTAGGTCAAAAGAAAATGTATTAGTGGGAGTTGAAAACTAATGGAAAAAAACTACTATGAAGCAACACATGGTTAGTAAGCTACAAGGATCTCAATTGCCTCAAGTTGCACTTGAGGTTTTCTCTCCACAACTTATGCAATGGTATATTTACATCACTTTAAAGGTTTAAATTCATAATCAATATCATGTGATCGACAAAGTTACTGAGGTTAGCACAAAGGTGATATAATTGAGATTAAAAAATTACAAAATTGTTCGGTGAGATATGAGGTAGTTTGACAATGCTTTCATATTTAATATGACATGTGGTGTCCCATGCAACTGTACATCATTAGAGACATCCAAACAAAGGAACGAATTATGCACTTCAATTTTATATTAGCATCCATACTTAGATGACATATGGAAGGTGTCATAGGTTCAAGGCATGAAAACCAATGCAAGAGAGTAATAACATACAATATCATAGCTTATAATGGAATCAAACTATCAAATTATTGTTATACAAATCCTTCCTTGATTTAGCCATAATATGTTTGGAATGGTAGTGTATACCTTTCCTTATTTTATGGAAAGAGTCCACATGATAAGCATACCATAAACATTCTGTGAAATTGGATGAAGGATGGTAGATCAACTCCAACACCAAGTGAGTGGAAAAAATGTCGAAGGAATGGCATTACTGAATGGGAATTTGAGTGGTTCTTCAATATTCAAGTCAATATGAGGTGACGCATTACAATCCTACCTACATTTAATATTCTACACATGGCTTCAAGCAACTTTACCCATTTAAAGCATCTTGATAAATGGAGGAAGTGTGTGCCTTGTTATTAGATTATCCATTGTGGTCAAAGGACATATGGAAGGCATTTCATGTTATGATGATGGTGACTAGTGCAATATTAGAACAACAATCAAATTAGTTCAAAGGACATGGATCATAATGTAATGTGGCACAATTTACTACCAAATAAATCATGTTAAGGTTCATTAGTAGTCACACTTTCTCGATGATAGTTCAAACACTACCAATTCAATGGATCATTGTGACAACAAGGGCTTAGAATCTGATTTTGCTTGGGGGATCTACCTTGTAGTGTAAACCCATGCCTATATATAACAAATTTTCCTCCATATTGGCAACAATGCATCAATTTTGTGGTTTTAAGTCTAAAGGCCATGAGGTGGTTAATGAGCGGAGGTTTGACAAACATGCCAAGTGCTATCCAAAGTCTTTGTTGAGCATAAATGCAACACCAAATCACCAGGTGCATTATACATTTGTATCCAATTATCTATATTTGATCATTATATTATTTTTCATCCATATTGATGCTTTTAGAGTGGAAAAGTTGGAGGAATAACCTCATAAGACCATTTTTACTGGTGGGTCCCAATTTGACAAATTGGGGTTTGAAACCTTATGAAAGTAGTTTGAGGAATCAAATGACATTTTTTTAGGGTAAAACTTTTCCACTTAGCTAGAGCACCCAATAGATTTATTCTACATTGATATACTTTCCAATGACATAAGAAAGACCTTAAGCAAAGCCATATGCAAAAGTTTTCCTACTTGAAAGTTGACCTTCTTGTTTTGACCACTAGAACTCAAAAGGATGCCACATTAGCCCCATTAATCATGGAAAAGGGGCTAGCCATGTGATCATGATGAAGAAAACTAGAAGAATCAATATTGTAACTCTATTTAAGAGTTGGAGTCAAACTTAACCACTAGTAGGCTATCGAGTCGTGTTATAACTGAGACACTAAAAGGAAATGGGGTTCCATTCTATTGGTGTGCATTTTTTTCCATACATGAGAAGAGTAGCGGGGGGAGAGAGAGAGAGTTTACATACTATAGTATTCCATGTGCCACAGATCTCACTCGAATTGTACTTGCATTCATCTCCATTAAGGGAAAGAGAGAGCAAAGAAACGTCCCTTTTCAGTTGCTTTTTTCTCCTATAAGGGTTTCCTAGATCATGTCTCGTGTTCATTGTGGTTTGTGAATTTTATTTCATTGTTATCTATTTTCCATATTTTATCTATTGCATGCATTAGCATAACACAGTAATTAATGAATCTAGAAATCTAAGGATAAATTATGCCTCATATTGTAGATTTCATATTTTCAAATATATTTTAGTAAATATGTTGTGATGAACTATCGAATCGAATATCCACTATAGTTTACAAATCATATTGGCATCAGAGCAAGTTCCTTTGGGAATTTTATGTGAGGTTTCAAGTGTAATTCCCCCAGCCTCCTACTAGGGTGCATTACATGCTCTTGTTACCATTGTAACTTGATTTTTCTACGACTTTTCATTTGATCTATTTCCAGTGACATATGTTATGCATGTCTAATGCATTCTATGATGTAATGCACACATTTACAAGGATATAATTGCATAATAACACAATTTTCAATTACCGTTCACACATGGCACAAGAAATAATAATTAATATAGTAGAATTTAAATAACATTAAAAATAACACTTATCTAATAAAATATACCAACTTATTGTAGACCTTAGACATTATGCCTATAACCTCTCAACATCGAGTCACCCTCAAGATGGGGCTTTGACTCCACAAGGTAGTGTCTTACCTAAACCTAAGTATATAGGAGTACCATAGATAACCAAGTTAAGATACAAAACCTAGCAACCTCCAATCAACAAGTTCACATCCCCCATCAGCCCCACAACCTAAGTAGTGCACCCCCTTCTTTCCAACTGCAATCCCTTCGGCTATGCACCTATCTCTATGGTGTCCAACTTAGCCGACTAGGGATGTTCTAGAGCCTTATAGGTTCCAGGACTTCCTATTGCCTCATGGGTCTTTAGGTACCCCTCTAACCTCACACCGGGCAACCCATCCCATTTTTCCTCATATCATAGGATCATCCCTTGTTTCCCATCTAGGGTTTCCAGTCACCTTTCCCACAGTATGACCATGTATAAAATTTGTCCCATAATACTATCACCTTCACTTCTATATGCATGTTACTCTCTTGACACATGGAACCCCACTAAAGTCACTTTCTGGACTTAAGTTAAAACATGTTCACTTCTTAATTAGGATTATTTTAATATATCTTAAGCCATACAAATACCCCTATTTCGCATTCATGGAGTCTTAGCCCTCGATATTGCTGCAAAATCTAACTCAATCTCGAATAATAATCTATTTTATTAATGTGCATGTAATTTTGTATTTACAAAACTAAGCTCTTTGGTCCCAAAAACTATTAGAATAATGATCATTTGTTATGTTCTAGAATAATTATTGTTATGTCTCGAAGATTTTATTTCAGATAGAGAATTATCGGTTGAGATATTTGTGGAGAGATTGTAGAGAATTGTTGAGGAATTTTAGGACATGATTGAATTGAGCATTTACTCATGTGCATGTATAAATATTTGTTTTATTAATGAAAAGTTTTGAAATTATCATATAATTTCTAAAGTTGTGCATTTGATCCATATTTTGTTGGTGTAATAACCTTCATTTGTTATCATATCATGGTGTTATGTGACCATTATGTGAATGATAGAGTTGAGACATGTGAAGACTTGTGTAAAGAGTTGAGGTATGCGTTGAAGAAAGGATGTGTGTAGAGTATGTGCCCCTGCATGGAAGAAGAAGAGTTGAATGTGTAATTAATTTTTGTGCGGTAGAGGAGATGACCTATGTGTGGAGGAAAACACATGTGTGACCATGGTAGGGGGTCAAACAAAGGTGAAGTAATATATTTTTAAAAATAAAGTGTGAGAAGCATGGAACTTTTTCCTATTTATAAACATTGAACAAAATATATGAGAATGACTGAGTTGGTCATTGTATTGAGTTGTGACTATTCTATCATGGTATGGTCATTGTATCAAGGTGTGGTTGGTGTATCATGGTATCATCGTTGTGTAACCTGCATGGTGTAATCTATGTATGAAGAGTTGAGATAGAGTGGTGTAACCTACATTTGAATAGTTGGGATAGCATGGAAGAGAGGCAACCCAATGTGGAGCAAGAATTAAAGTGTTGTGTTGACATTGTGTGCAGTGGACAAGCATGGAAAGTCATTGACCAAAGGCATGGAGTTGCAGTGCATTTTTTCCAGTAGCTAGGATGGACATAATCTGGATGGTTATTGCATTGGTTGCATAGTGTAAGTGGATAATTCACCATATGGATGTTAAATCAACTTTCTTGAATGGTTATGTAGATGAATAAATCTATGTAGAGAAGCCTAAAGGTTTTGAGATTCCATGAAAGGGAAGTCATTTGTACTGATTAAAAAAGGGTTTGTATGGTTTAAAGCAAGCACCAAGTGCTTGGTATTTAAGAATTGATAAGTATTTCTAGCATCATCTCTTAGTCAAGAATTCATCTAAACCCAGTCTTTATAAAATTTAGTCAAGTCAAAGCCTTCTTATTGTTACACTTTATGTTAATGATGTAATCTATACATGGAACCATTTTGAATTATTTCAAAGGTTTGTCACATATGATTATTGAATCTAAAATGTTAGATGATTTTGGTGAGTTGCATTATTTCTTGGGTATTTGATCCGGGTGGATATTGGTGGCCATCTGCCTATTCCACCTAGACCCCTCAGTCAGTTTCATCTGTTTCTTTGTTCATTTCAACATTTACTATTTTTAGCAGTTTTTGAGGTCTTGAATTTCCGAAGCATTTTTGACCCCCTAAACGGTGTTTTGTTTGGATCTGCGATAGGCCTGTAGTTATGATCAGGGGCCTTTGGCGAAACCTGTAGTACTCGGTGAGACCTTTCCAACAAGGTATCGTATGTGCCAAACGAAGATAATATAACCAAGTTACAACCCTGGGAAGTCGGCTGCCCAACTAACACCAACAAGGCCCACAAAATCTTGGTGTTACATCTCCCAGGGTTAGGGTTTTGGTTTTTTAGGGTTTCCTCATGTTTTCCAATAATAAATAGGCCCTTAAGCTCCATTGCAATACATTTAAGAGGCATGTAGCCACCACATCTCTTCTGAGAGAAACTACCATCACCCAAGTTCTCTTATTTCCATTCTCTTTGTAATCATAGTTCAATATTTTTCTATTAATGAAATGAAGTGTTTTTCTGTTGTATCTCCGTATTTATGATTATATCTGTAAGTTGTTGCGTTCCTGTTTAAGTTTGGATTAGTGGTATCAGAGCGGTCTGCTCTTTCTCTATTTTTCTTTGCATGTCCCCAATGAGGTCAGGGTATAAGGAGTTAGGGCTTGATTTGGTTGAACCATTGCAAGATCAGCCTCGCAAAACCCAATGACCTCCCATGGTGAAAGAAAAGAAATATGAGGGGGTAGGAGATCCTTTCAAAAATGTTGCTCGAAGAAGCCCTCGAGCGATAGAGGGACGCGATGATGGATAACTTTTCCCAAATCCTTCGACGACTTCCCACAGGCGATATATATTCATCCAACAACCACTCTAGAGGTGCCATTCATTTTAAGGTACAAGTTAACTTTGATATTCCCATATTCAAAGGCCAGATAGATGCAAACACTGTAGATAAGTGGTTAAATTTGTTGGAAGGATATTTTTCAATTCATGAATTTTCCAATCAGGAAAAGATTACATTTTCACATCTCAAGGTTGCCCCACATGTAAGGGAATGGTGGGAAACCTACTATGAAAAAAAAGATGAGAGTGAACCCTGGTTGTTTTCAACCACACCCACTTGGAATTGTTTCTGAGATGCCATCAAGGAACAATATTACCCTGTTGGAAGCTATAAAGACAAATACATAAAGTGGACACACTACGACAAGGAAGGGACCAAGATGTGTCAAAGTTCACAAATATTTTGCATACCCTTTGCATGAAGTTGGGTATCAGGGATACTGAGCGACGTTTGGTGCTCAAGTACCACACTTATCTACACAAGTACATCTAGGAGGAGATGGAGTTCCTGGACATTTCCTCACTCGGCACGACGTATCGGTACGTTGTCAAGATTAAGTAGAAGTTTAAATAGGAGAAGCAGAACTTTGGATCTACAAATCCAAAGCAAGGAAAAGGCGCCCCCAAACACAAAACAAAGGACCAAGCTAAGGTAGGGCTACCCAAGATATCCTGTTGAAGACGCAAGCAAAGAAAAACACCATGAAGATGAAGAAGGGCACGGGAAAATGTTGTGAGTTCCATAATATCTCCACTCACATGACAAGTAAGTGTCAGGCCAAGCAGTCACTGGTGGTCAAGCTGAAGGCTTCTGAATCAGACACAAGTTCTGACTCTAAATCAGAACCTGATAAGGGAACTCACAAAGGGAAGCAGGTCATTGATGTGGAGCCCAATGCCACCGTGACCACACCCAAGATCCGGAAGATTGAGCCTGAAGATCCATAGGAGGGGGAACACCTCTTCCACTCATAGATGTGGGTGAAGGGTTCTCCGCTATAGTTCATTGTCGAGAGCGGGAGCCAAAAGAATCTCATTTCAGCAGAGGTCGTGAAGCGGCCAGGCCTAAAGACTATGGCACATCCATAGTTGTACACCATTGGGTGGCTTCACCAAGGACGATATATTTGCATGAACCAGCAGTATTGCCTTCCCTACAACATCAAGCCCTTCACAGATGAGGTATCATGTGACTTTTCTCTTCTTGAAGTTTGTGAGGTATTGTTAGGAAAACCATACTTGTGGAAGAAACATGTTTTATATGGGTCTAGACCTCACTCTGTGATTATTAATTTGGCTAATAAGTTTTACAGGATACCAAAGGTAGCCCCACCTACCGCCATATCTTTGATCACTGCAAAGCAATGCAATAAGATCAGTTCCTAGATTTTTTTCCCTTATGATTCACCCTGAGGGTAAGAAGAAGGTTTTGGCCACAACTTCTAGGTAGGGCTCCTCTCCACAACAACAAGAATAGATGGACAAGGTCATGGAGAAGTACAGGGATATTTTTGCCTCACCAACAGGGGTACCTCTGCACTCTCAAGTAAAGCACTCCATCGATCTGACCCCAGGCGCGTTGTTTCCCAATGGACCGATATATTGACGCTTTTTTATGGAGAACGATGAGATCAAGAGGCATATTAAGGAACTATTGAATAAAGCGCACATCAGGCCAAGCTCGTCACCTTGTGGGAGCCCGATTGTATTGGTACGAAAGAAGGATGGGACCTGGAGGCTCTATATTGACTATCAGATGCTGAACAAGATCACTGTCTAGAATAGGTACCTAATCCCGCAGATTGATGATCTTCTAGACCAACTCAAAGGGGCCAAATATTTCAACAAGATTGACTTGAAGTCAGGTTATCACTAGGTGCCTATTGAACCCTCTGATGTGTGGAAGACTGCCTTTAAATCCAAGGAGGGCCTTTTCAAATGGTTGGTCATGCCGTTCAGATTGACGAACGCTCCTACAACCTTCGTGAGACTGATGGATGACATATTGCGACGCTTCACCAATGAATTCGTGGTGGTGTATTTAGATGACATCTTGATCTTCAACTAGAGTTGGGAAGAGCACCTCCACCATATTCGATAAGTCCTTCAAACCCTGCGACAACACAAGTTGTGTGCTAACTCGGAGAAATGCACCTTTGGCCTAACCCAGGTTCAATATCTGGGATACATCATTGATGAGCAGAGTGTATATGTGGATCCATCCAAGATATGATTCATTTGGGATTGGCTAGCCCCAACCACTCTAACAGAGCCCCACAAATTTTTGGGTCTTGCCAATTTCTACCATAGGTTCGTGTTGGAGTTCTCTCATATCACTTGGCCTTTAAGTAAAGTCACCAAGGGTAGAGCGAAAGAAAAGTTTTTTTGGCTGGAAACCCAACAAAAAGTGTTCTCCATGTTGAAGAATCTCCTCTATTCTGCACTAGTGCTCACATTACCAGACCTGTAACAACATTTCAGATTGAGACAAATGTCTCTGACTATGCTATTGGTGTGTTTCTTACTCAACATGGGCATCCGATGGCTTACCACAATGAGACACTTTCAGACATAGCCCGAAAGTACTCCACTTACGAAAAAGAAATGTATTCCATTGTACAGACCTTCTGTAAATGGAAGCATTACATTCTATGGAAGGAAATGGTCATCCACACAGACCACCTACCTCTAAAGTTCATACAAACACAAGGGAAGTTGCAGAACGATCACCATAAAAAATGGTCCACCTATCTGAAACAGTTCCATTTGAACATTAAGTATAAGAAGGGTAGAACCAATAACGTTGATGAATGCCTCAACCGATCACCAGTCATAGCATTGATCATTGTGCTCGACTCCTGTGGGTGCAAGACATCGGGGTGGATGCATCTTTACAAGAGTGATATAGAATTTGGCATCATATACCAAACACTCCTCGAAGGGAAGAAAGTTCTGAATTTTCACCTTCAGGATGCATTGTTATGCCACCTAGGATATGTCTGTGTTCCTTCAAGTGAGCATGCCATGATGATTTGGGAAGCGCATTACAGTCGGGTCGCTAGACAATTCGAAGTAGAGAAAATAGTGGCGGTATTGCAAAAGTATTTTTATTGGCCGAAAATTTGTCAAGATGTTTGGAAGTACATTAGATCCTGCACCGCCTACACCATTTCCAAACCAACCATCAAGAAGCAAGGTCTATATACTCCTCTACCTACTCCTAGCCGACCTCGGGAATCTATCTCCATGGATTATATGTCGAGCCTTCCTTCTACTAAGCACGACAACAATTGCGTTTTCGTGGTTGTCGACAGATTATCTAAGATGGCCCATCATGGTGGCCTACAAGAAGAGTATCACAACAAAGGCCATTGCTAAGCTTTTCTTTGAGTGAGTGTGGGTACACTTTGGGATCCCACAATCCATTGTCTCAAATCGAGACATCAGATTCCTAATTTCATTTTGGTCAAGTCTTTGGTCGATTTTGGATGTAAAAATTACTAAGTCCACGACTTTCCATCCCCAAACTGATGGCCAAACAGAGGTTGTTAATAGGATGATTGTACACATTTTTCACATGTACAAATCGAAGCATCTGTGCACATGGGATGGAAGTCTCCCCTATGTCCAACACAACTACAACAAAGCTCTCCATAGCTCAACAGGCCACAACCCTTTTCAGGTAGGGCTGGATTAAGCCATTATGCCCCATTGATGTGGCCATACCATTTGTAGCCACTTAGGTAGATTCGTCTCACGTTCAATCTGAAGCTGAAAGGGATAATGGCTTCATTGAGCGCATTCAACACATCCACCAACAGGTCCATTATATATTAGACAAAGCCAATGCTAAGTACAAGCAGTGCCATTATCAACATCGAGTGCCTTAAAAGTTCCAAGTGGATGACAAATTTTGGCTATGTTTGCAGAAGGAGCACCTTACTAGACCCCAATGCAAGGTTCACCCACTCTGATATGGGCCATACACCATCACCAAGGTTGTCGGTGACAATGCCTTCGAGCTCAACATCCCATCGTTCCTTGGTTTGCACCCAGTGTTCAAAGAAGATCACCTTCAACCATACTTTCCACCATTGTTGGACACATCTGACATTGCAGAACAGCTCACGCCAACAAATATCAACCCAAGCTACATGGAACAAGCCATAACTGATCAGATCATGGACACATAGATCAAGAACACTCACCAATATAGGATACAACCATATCGATCTGTTAAAGCAGGTCAACTCCTTCACCAGGGCAAGTGGTTCACCAGGGACCAGGTTCAACAAAACTTTCCTCACCTCATGGAGGCTCTGCATGCAATGGTGACCATTGCTTCCTAAGGGGGAGGAATGATCCAAGTGGATATTGGTGGCCACCCACCTATTCCACCTAGACACTCCAGTCAGTTTCATATGTTTCCTTGTTCATTTTAGCATTTACTATTTTTAGCAATTTTTTAGGTCTTAAACGTCCGGAGCAGTTTTGACCCTCTACATGGCATTTTATGGGGTCCGTGATAGGCCCATAGCCATAGGCAAGGGCCCATAGTGAAACATGTATTAATCGGAGATACCTTTCCAATGAGGTATTGTACATGCCAAATGGAGATAACATGACCGAGTTATGATCCCAGTAAGTTGGCTGCCCAACTAACCCCAACGAGGCCTACAAACTCTTAGTGTTACATTTCCTGGGGTTATGGTTTTGCTTGTTTAGGGTTTTCTCACGTTTTCCAATAATAAGTAGGCCCTTGAGCTTCATTGTAACATAGTTAAGAGGCATGTAGCTGCCACATCTCTTCTCAGAGATAAGCTACCATCGCCCGAGCTATCTTATTTCCATTTTGTTTGTAAGCATAGTTCAATATTTGTCTATTAATGAAATGAAGTGTTTTTTTACTGCATCTCCATGTTTATGATTACATTTGTAATTTTTTGTGTTCCTGATTAAGGTTGGATCAGTATTGAAGTATAGCAAAGGAAGATAGACATGCCAAGTGTACTTGGGATATTCTAAAAAGTTTAACATGTTGAGTTGCAAATCAATTGCAATTCCTTTGGAAGTTAGGTTGAAGTTATACTAAAATGATTAATCCAATCTAGTTGATGATACTCTATATTGTCAATTGGTTGGTTGGAATTTTGATCTACCCAACTACACCTTGACCAGATATATCTTTTGTAGTCAACATGTATCTAAATTTATGTTAAACCCCAAAGAATTTCATTGGAAGGCATGTTGGCTATGGCCTAATATATATATCTACAAAGGATTTCAGGTTGATTGGTTATACATATTCAAATTGGACAAGTTGCATGGATGATAGGAAATAAAATTTAGGGGATTCATTCGGCATGGGTTCAACAATAATGACTTGGAGCATTAAAAGGAAAGCCATTGTTCCTCTCTTCGTAGCAAATCAAAGTATAGAGGAATAGTAGTAGTTTCTTGTGAAGCAATATAGTTAAGAAGAATTTTGGAAGCTCTTCTTGAGCAACAGGAGAAACCTACTTAGTTTATTTTTGACAATCAAAGTGCTATTAAAATGACCAATAATCCATTTTTTCACAAAAAGACCAAAGACATTGATATTCAATATCATTATTTTCAAGACTTGGTTCAACAATGTTGATCAAGATCATGTATTTTAAAATAGAAGATCAAGTCGCAAATATCTTCACTAGGGCACTCCTGAAGGAAGTTTTTTGCAATTTCAGAGATAATCTTGGAATTTCTCCAAATGATCATTATTGGGGAGAAATGTTAGAATAGTTATAATTTGTCATATTCTAGAATTATTATTGTTATGCACTTGTTATCTCTCGGAGGATTTATCTTAGATAGAGAATTATTAGTTGAGATAATTGTGGAGAGGTTGTAGAAAAAATGTTGAGAGATTGTAGGACGTGATTGAATTGAGTATTTGCTCATGAGCATGTATAAACATCATATTTTTTAAGGAAAAGGTTTGAGATTGTCTTATCATTGCTAAATTTGTGTGTTGCTCCATATTTTGTTTGTGCAATTGTTGGGTATGTGTTATATTCTTTGCATGATTAACCATGTTCCTAACATGGGGAGTTCCCCCCCCATATAACTATCATCGTGAGCGAGGGGATGATACTTTTCTATATCCCTCCTTGGCATGGTCTTTTGGGGCCATCACCCCCAAAGTGAAATTTTTGGCTTGTGAAATATTGTAATTTCATAGTCAATTGAGCTTGTTTATCATTAGGTTGCATATCTAATGATAGAATTTATGTTGTATTTTTTTTCCATAGAAGGAAACCCTCTTTTAAGAGGGCATCAAATAGCAGTTATCAAATCATGATAGATATTTAAAAAATACAAAGAAAATCATTATGTTTTTCCTTATTTTTGTTTTTCATGATAAAATATTTATGTTATAGTATGTGTTTTCTATTGCATATTTTTTGTTTTATTAAAAAAATTGTTTGCAACAATTAATTATACAGGGTTAAAACCTACATTTGGTATCAAAACAATTTTTTCTTCAAGGGGATGCCTTTGTGGCTAAGGGGTTTAGCTTAGGCTTGTGGTAGGCAATGTTACAGTGAAGATATACGAAAGTGATTCTTGTGGCGAAAAGGAAGTGGTGAGTAATTCAAAGATAGAGATCAAGAAATTCAATGGGAAAAGTTTTGAGTTGTGGAAGCTCAAAATGGAAGATTTGTGCATAGACAAAGATCAGTGGATCATTGATGTCAACGGGAGAGTGGAACGAGTTGTATCAAAAGGAAAAGAGCGTAATACGATTTTGTCTCTCAAATTCAGTGTTATTGAATGTTTCAAGGGAATCTACTATAAATGATTTGTGGGTCAAGTTCGGGGCTTTATATTAGTCTAAGTTCATGGTGAATAAATTGTTTCTATGTGTTGTAGCTAAATCTTGCACCATGCAGCTCAAGTGCAGTAGGAGGCAAGGAAAGCTCCCTAGAGACAACCTGTGGGTTGATTGTAGACCGGTACCTAGGACATCTTAAATAGAGGATTTCTTGTAATGTTATATGTGAGGGGGTTGAAACACTCCAATTGTAACGTAAAAAAGAAGGAATGAGGGGGCTTGGTTCATTCCTCCAAATGTATGAGTTATGTACTTCAGGTATTCCCTCACACACACAGTTCCTAGAAGTATCGCATAGAACAATGGAGGTTGATTACTTCAAAGTGGATCACAACTTAATAGGCTTTGTTTGGTAAATGATCAAGGATGAGGAGGAAGAGTAACTCATCGTAGGGAGATTACAAAATCAAGAACCCTATGCGTAACTCATAGAGCTTGCAACTCTAAGAATTCCAATACTTATTTGAGTCAGAAGCAGATATAATGGGAAGAAGAGAGGTTGGGTCATGTGATTCATGAAGAGAAGCTATTAAATATATGATTTCAATAATCGAGATAGGAACTAGCATTAACAATGTCGATACAAATGGATTTGTGAGGAACTACATGCACATTCATAACATATTGATAGTAGCGAGTCTGTGAGGAGGTCTTGAGATATTTCTAACAACAGTAATCACATGAATTCGGAGAAGAATATAAATAGAATGGAATTAATAGGAGGATAACATACTGTAACACGTATAAGGGGGAATCACCACCATTTCTTTGCTATGTCTGAAAGATATGCCTGTGTGAAGTAATATGGTCTGAAATACAAGTCATGCACTTACAGATTTATGAACCAAAAATGGTATCACAGAGTCCAGCCCTTGCAGGTGAGAAATTTTAGAACCTTTGTATTATGTTTCACCCCCCTATTTATAAGAAGAGGGAGAGCTTTGAATTACAATCAAAATATATGAGCCTGAGCCCTAGCTATCATGCTAGACTAGTTGTCTCAACTCTGTTAGGCTATGCTACCACCTACCTAAGATTACAAAAGAGATCGAATCCCTTTCTTAAAAATTACAAAAATAAATGCTTTAGAGAAAGAAAATTGAGAGAGGAAGGAGGAGGTGTCCCCTTGCTGCTTCACTGGAGGCCTTAGATAGAGCCATGTCATTGCTGTCATCAGGCTCTTTTCAGCTGCTTGAGGTGGTTCACTGCTGCTCGACCAGATTTTGTCAATTCTCCTTTAAATGCTTGAGTGACCTGATCAGTGGAGTAGGGAGTGGAGTGGGAAAGGAGTGTGCCTATGTGGTCCTTTGTTACGTGACGAAGTATAACACCATGTCGTGCCATGTCTTATTTAATATCACCATTGCCGACCCATCCACCCATTTGATTATTTGTACAGTGCTATCAGTGTACCGTGTTGCGGGCCTTTGAATAATTTAAAATAGACGAACAAGTGGGCATTTTTAATTAACTCTTAGGCCCCCTTTATTTATAGCCCCCTTTATGAATTTCCTTATATGACCAGGGGCTGGAACCAAAGGCCCATGTGTTTGGCGCTAAAGCCCTCAATGGCGCAGGGTGAGGGATTTTTCTTTATATCGCAAAAGTCCCACATCGTCCAATTTCCCAGACGTGAAAACTTCATGAAATATGGCCTGTGGAACATCACATCCTGGGGCCCTTTTTCTTATCGCAAATTCAGGCAGGGATGAATTTCAGCGGAAGAGAAAGCTTTACATTGTGCGATCACTGATTGCAATGGGTGACATCATCACTGCCACGTGTCACCCAATTAGTGGTGACACATGTCACCCGGCAATGGCTCCATATCACCCCTTAAAATGTTGAAGCTGGGTGACATGTGTACCCCATACAAGCATGTCACCCTCTGTATTGCCCCATTATTGTTGGAGTCAGCTACCTTGTTATTTCTAAAGACCAATAAGAGGCCGCCACATGCCCCCCTTGGAGGAGAGAGGAAGAGGCTTGTCGGGCCTTGTTTTTCCATGCTTTCCTTGTAATTAAAAATCATCTCTCCCCGATGATTTTGGTCCATATTGCAATATCGATGATTTATTATAGTTTCAGACCTTTGACCCCACCGATCCGCTAATCGCCGATACCATGTGGATGAGAGAGAAGGGGAGACCCGACCTTGGTTTTCCGATGAAATTCCTTTGTTAATGGCTTTCTTGGGCCCCTGACATTTTTACCTTATATTGCAACATCAGCCCTCGTAAGGTCTTTTAAGTTTAGAACCTGCCGATCTATGGGATTGCGGGATCGTCGAGATGTAGGATGCGGGGCCCTGCGAGAACCTATGGGACTACAGGGTCCCTAGGATGCGGGATGCGGGATACTGCCACATGGAGGAGAGAGAATGAGGGTGGTCTGATCCTGCTTTATTAACCTTTTTCTTTGTAAAAAAATTTCGGCCCGACCCATAACTTTAACACTGCATCGCAATATCATCCCCCGCAAGGTTTTGGAGTGTCGGCCCATTGTTCCGCCGATGTGCCGATAATGTGGGATTGCAGGATTCACTGTGCCTAGGGCCCCCTGGCTGCCGATATGCGATATGCTTTGTGCTCAGACCCGCTAATTTCTGATATGCGATATCGGCGATGAGCCTCTCGGGTCCCGATTGCGTTTTTTCCTCCATACTTAGCCATTTTCCTCAATCAACTAGGCCTTTTAGGGATAATCTTCAATAGGGTCTAACTTTTGATCCAGGAACCCCTTTTTGGAATCGTATATACCACTAGAAATATTTTTTCAGGCACTGCACGATGGAGAGGGTCTCATCTAGCTCTGACAACTTCCGTGGCTCAGAATTTGGCATCAAACATCATTGTTATTTGGCTTTTGAAGAAAATGATGACCTATGAAGCAATGAGTGACAACATTGGCTCCTACTAGGGAGAGTGCCTTGCTAGAAAGGTGTTGTGAACCTGCAGACCAGTATCCTTCACCATTGGGCATGGAATCAGTAATAAATTAATCTTTGAAATCAACAAAATCTCCATGGGACTTTCCTCCTCAATCTAAAATGCAGAAATAAAAAACTCTAACAACTGGAAAGTAAATGCTCAATTGGTGAGCTTATTTATATACACTCCTACTTATGCACAGGGCTCAATTCAACTAAGTGAGTTCAACCCTCCAATGGAGCCAAGCCAGCATTAGAGTACTACGCCTTATGCCTTCACATTGTTGAAAATAAAAATTAAAACAGGCATGCACCATAAAAAATCTTCAAACAAGGAACCTGATACATGCTCTTGAAATAACCTACGTTGCCGACTTAAGAATAGGCTCATGTATGCAGCCACAGGGTCATGGAATAGATAAGTAATGTTTACATTAGCCTCTTCTTCACATAAATTCCATTGGCCAATGTCTTTTTGGTCATGGCGACCACAAACATTATCCAGCTCTTCATCTTTGGCCTTTTCAAGAAAAACCTACTACTGGGAGCTTTTTCTCCACTTTCTGGAAAACAACTCCTTCTGATCTTCCGCGACCATCTCTTCCTCCTCTGATTAATTTGAATCACAAATTGGAGAAGGTTCTTGATCTTGCTCTCCATGTGAAATATGTGCATCGTGGGTCGGAGCCTTTTTACTGGCCTCCGTTTCTTGTGCAGCTTCCCATAACAAGAATTGTAGATGCTCTGCATCGCTTGACTCTTTATCAGAGTCATATTCATCAAAGAAAGGAAACATTAAACTCAGCCAAATCAGATCCCTGAGGGTTTATTTGAAGGCCGAAGATGTTTCCTTCCTCTCTTTCTCGCTCAGTGGGTGATGCCTCTTGATGTGAGTGGATGTTTTCTTGGAACGGAGCTCCACAAACATCTTCAATAGATTCATCAACCTTAGGACTGTTTTCATCATTACAAAATTTGCAAGAATATTCAAACATAGCATTCAATATCTAAAATGTCTTGTAATATTGATGGAATGTTGTATGGAAAATGGAAACATTTCAATTTAGATATGTTGTCCTGAGGTAGTGTTTTAAACCAAACCCTAGCATCCACCTCTAAAGACAATTTGAACAAATTCATTAGTACATAGTCAAGAAGAATACCTTGTTGCTCCATGCATTCATGAAAGTCTTTGATGTGTTGGTCAAGTCTTCTCTTTGAGTTCCCACTGAATCTAGGAAAATAGCTATCCCACTCATGAAATAAAGGAACATGGTTAGAATAACCAATAATGGAAGAGAAATCCAGTGGGGCAAATTGGTTGGCCAACAATGCAAGAAGGGTCATCTTGAAAACCTCCCTATGTGATTTATTTCAGCTTCAAAAGCAGGGAGAGTTTTCAACTGATGTAGCATCAAAATGAGTATGGGGCTGCTTAAAATACAGGATGATCAAAATAGATATATGGACAGTGGAGTCGCTAGGATGTTTACCATAAAACTGACAGTGGAGTTGCCAAGGTGAGAGATCTTTAACCCACACTTACTATGCTCACCTAATAGAGGAAATGAAATGTTTTTTCGTACCCAGGGAAAATTATTCTAATCTGTTCCCCGATAATGATGCCAGAAAGATGTTGTAGCTATATCTTACACCATGCATCCCAAGTGTAGCAGGAGGCAAGGAAAGATCCCTAGAGATAGCCTATGGGTTGATTGTAGACCAATGCCTATGACATCTTAAATAGAGGAGTGTTTGTAAGGTTATATGTGAGGGGGTTGCAACATTCCAATTGTCATGTAAAAAAAACGGGTATGAGGGGGCTTGGTTCATTCCTCCAAAGGTATGAGTTATGTACTGTAGAATTTCCCACTGTAGATCACCTGATAATGCAATATACTAAAGAAAAATACTCGATCTACTTCTACAAACAAACTTGCGGAAGCTTAATCTATTTTTAGCAAGATCAAATAGAACACATATAATAGATGAAGAAGAACAATCACACATGAACACAGAAGAATATTCTGTGGAAAGCCTCAGCGAAAAACCCCGATCTCTGTATTATCATACGAATGGAAATATGTTCGGATTACACAAAGCTTTAGCTCACAAGCTATCCAGCTCTCAGTACAATCTCTCAATGCTGCTCATAGACTAAATAAACACAACATATGCCTTCCCTCAGTCCTCCAAGCCTCCTATTTCCTTGCGCAGTTTCTCCTGGGTCCTCTGGCTACCACCTATGTGAATTCACCTTTCACACAACTCACCAAACTCAGAAGTAACTGTGAAATATCCAAGGAATGAATTCCTTCTCCATGCAAGAGATATCCTCAATAGAATATTCTTGCAACTGAAAGTACACTGCCCCATCATCTGATCTCAATTGGGTCTCTGACTGAATTGACATGCATGAGTTATTTATGAGAGAATATTCAGTTACCTGAAGTGCAATAGTTACATGCATGCATGCATTAACTAACTAAACTCACAATCAGTACAACAAACTATTTGAACTAATCTAACTAGACTTAACTCACTTAACTGAGCTAACTAATTACAACTCAAAGTACAACTCATCCTGATTTCCTTAATTAAGGGATAACTTCCTCAATCAAAGGGGAAATTATTGTATGTCTTCACATAGACTTCATGTTTGATTTTCTACAACTAATTAAGTCAAGATGAATTAATTAATTATTTTACAAATCGCTGCTAAAATCAAATTCGAATTTTAATTCTCAATTTTAGTTCAGGGAATAACTAAAATTGGAATGTATCTCGAAATGCTATTTATAGCAGTGCTATTTTTAGCACTTATATTTTTAGCATTTCTTGTTGCTATTTTCAACACTCCCTCTTAACAAGAAAGGGATTATCTGTCACCCCAATCTTGCCTTTGTGGAACTCAAACTTGCATTTTGACAATGCCTTAGTCAAAATATCTGCATCTTGTTCCTCAGTCGAAACATATAACAATAACATGATCCTCTTCACCACGCAGTCTCAAAGATAATGATACCAGATATCGATGTGCTTGGACCTATTATGAAATACTGGATTCTCAGATAGTTTGATACAACTTTGATTATCACAATAGGTCACAGTTGGATCCATCCTTTGACCAAACAATCCAATCAGAATCCTCTGCATCCAAATGGCCTCACATGATGCCTGACTGGCAGCCATGTATTCAACCTATGCTAAGCTAAGTGCAACTGACCTCTATTTCTTACTATACCAAGAAACTACAGTTGAACCAAGGTTGAAGATTCCTCCTGAAGTGCTCTTTCGGTTTGATGGACTCCCTGCTCAATTTGCATCTGCCAAGCCCTGAAGCTTCACTCCCTTTATCCGTCTGTACCACAATTCATATTGAGATGTGCCTTTGAGGTATCTCAGCACATGCTTCACTACCTTCCAAAATGGCTTGGTAGGCTGAACTATAGCTTGACTTAGCTGATTCATCGCAAAGCACAAATCTGGTCATGTGTTCACTAGATACATCAATGAACCCACAAGCTGCCAATAAATAGTAGCAACTACTACCTCACCTAAAGTAGCATCCTCCTTCCTCTAGTTACTAGCTAGAGGAGTCTACATGGGCTTGCACTTCTCCATGTGGAATTTCCTGAGCATCTCATTGGCATACTTTCCTTAAGACACAAACACTTCCCCATCCTTCTGCCACATTTCCATGCCTAAAAAGTAGTGCTTAAGACCCATGTCTTTCATCTCGAACTCTCTTGCAAGGTCCTCCTTGCAATACTTGATCAACTAATCATTATCTGTCAATATCAGATCATCAACATAAATAACAATGATCAATGACTTACCCTCTACCATGATGTGGTAAAGGTTCGCATTTGCTTCACTCTTTGTGAAGCCCAACCGAGTGAAATAGTTGTCGATCCTAGTGTACCAAGCACGAGGTGCTTGCTTTAGCTTGTACAAATCCCTCTTGAGTCAGCACACATGTGACTCAAGATCGAAGGTCTCAAAACCTTCCAGTTTCTCAATGTACACCTCTTCCTCAATCTTCCCATTGAGGAACACAGTCTTCACATCCATCTGATGGATCTTCCAACCCGTTTGAGCTGATAGTGCCAACATTGATCTAATAGATGAGTACCTTGCTATAGGAGCAAAAGTCTCCTCATAGTCGATCCCCTCGACTTGTGAGAAACCATGGGCAACAAACCTTACCTTATGTTTCTCAATACTTCCATCAGCTGCTTTCTTTACCTTGTAAAGTCATTAGGAACTCACCATTGACTTGTCCTTCGGTCTTGGGACAACATCCCAAACACAGTTCTGAACGATAGAATCGTACTCCTCCACCATTGCATCAACCCAGACTGGTTGCTGCACTGCTTCCTCAAAAGAAGAAGGTTCGGTCTCTACACACTCCCCAACCAGGGCCATGTAATCAGTGTACCGCTCGGGTGACATCCTCTGTCTGCACTGAGAAGATGGCTGTCCCACATTCTCTCTCACATCCGACATCAACCTGTCAGCTTGCCTTGAGTGTTTCTGCCCATCTCTGGAAGACTCTACATGAGTGGATGTCTCCACTCCTACATCCTCTGCTTGTGGCTACTCCGCATTAGTCTGAGGCTCCTCTTCCTTAGGAACTAAAAGTTCCTCCTTTGCATGCAACTTGAGCTCCCTCTCAAGTGATACTCAAATGGATTTCTACTCGTCGAACTTCAGATCTCTGCATACCACTATCCTTTGACTGGTAGGCAAGAACACCTGATAGTTGTGGGGTGTATCAGTGTACCCCACAAGTATCCCCAACTCAGTTGTTGGATCTAGCTTCTTCTAGGCATCTTTGGTCACATGGAAATAAACTGATGATCCAAAGATCCTGAAGTGACTCACATCTGGTCTCTTCTCAGAAAAGGACTCCATTGGTGTCTTCATTCCTAGTATATGATGCGGGCTTCTGTTATGCAAGTATACTGCTGTATTGCATGCCTCAGCCCACAAATGAAGTGGTAGGCTTTGGCCATGCAGCATCGCCCAAGCTACTCCCACAATTGATTTGTTCTTCCTTTCGGCCACCCCATTCTGCTGTGGGTTATGGGGTGCCATCAACTCCCGTTTAATTCCTTCTGCGGCACAGAAGTCTTTAAACTATTTGGAGACATACTCTCCACCATTGTCACTACGCAAGGCCCTTATTTTATTTCCAGATTCTTTTTCTGCCAAGGCTTTGAACTCACAAAACCTTAAGAAGGTTTGATCCTTCTTCTGCATAAAGTAGATCCAACATCTATAAGAAAAATCATCAATGAAAATAACATAGTACCTTTGTTTAGTGGTGGAGGTTGTAGAGAATGGTCCACACACGTCTGTATGAACTCGCTCTAGGATTTCTCCAGCTCTTCTGTCTCGATCTTGAAAGGAAGATTTCACATACTTACCCAAGGTACAACCTTTGCATGTATCCATCTACTCCATTTTTCCCTTGGGAAGTCCAGTAGAAATCTGTTGCATGATCTTCAAGGCCCCATGGTGCAAGTGGTCCAATATTTTATGCCATAGCTTGCCAACATCTTGGCTTTGCACCAAATTTGCTTTGGAACTCAATGAAGCACAATCATCTACCTCTAGCTTGTAGAGATTCTTTACTCGAATCCCAATCCTCTTGGTCTATCTAGTGCCGATATGCCTCATGAATGCCTTTCCTTTACTAAAGACTACATCATAGCCTTTGTCTTCTAGCATAGCGACGGACATAAGATTCTTCTTCAGACTTGACACATACTTTACATCAGTCAGGGTGAGAGGAGCTCCATGCTCCCTCTGAAACAAAACCGTACCTTCACTTGAAACACAATACTTTCCTTCATCACCCATCTTGATCCACATCTGGAGGTCCTTCTCCTCCAAGGTACTGAAAACATTCTTATCGCTGGTCATGTGGAATGAAGCTCCACTGTCTAGGTACCAAACACACCCCACCATTGATGAAACCATACATGCGATGAGGGTGAAATCCAATTCGAACTATGAGGCCAATGCCTCACCATCTAATCCCTTCAAGGATCCCTTCTTGGATTTCTTCTGTGGAAAATTCGTAGCATAATGGCACACCTCATGACAATGAAAGCATCTCAGATTTCTCAATATTCTTTCCACCATGGGAAGAATTGGATTTGGAATGGGATGCCTTCCCTTTCTCTTACTTTGCCTTAATCGCTAAGGCTAGATTTTCTTCATCATCTTGCTTTGATGAAGATCCATCTCTTGTGCTTCTCCTTATCTCCTCCTGCATTAGATCCGACCAAAGTCGTTCCCAATATGGCAATTTCTCTCTTCCATTTACCGAGTCTTGGTAGCTATGCCAGCTCTTAGGAAGACTGAGGAGAGAAAGACTCACCATGTCATCATTGACTGTCGTGATCCCTACACTTCCAAGCTCATCCCTGCAGGTGGTGAGCTTGTTCAGATATGTAGAGATCATGTTTCCCTTTTCACACTTGATTTTCCGAAGCTTGTCTTGCAGCGCCAACTTCCTCTGATTGTTGTTGTTATGATATAGATCCTTCAATGTTTTCCACATTGAAAACAATGTCTCCTTCCCATGGAGACTCGAGACTATGTGGTCTTGAACTCCCTCCAGAAGGATTCTCCTCACTCTAGCCATACATTTCTTCCATTCCACCAATTCTTGGGCATTAGCAGTTGCTGGCTTGGGGACTTCTTGATCAATGAAGTCCTTCAAACCATTGTCCTCTAATACTGCTTCCATGTGATCCTTCCAAGCTATATAATTCGAGCTGCCATGAAGGGCATACTCGAGTCTCAAACTGTTAAACACCATTAGTGAAATTTGAGATGTGATAAGACTTCAAATTCTATAATAAGGAACTTCAAACTTTGAACTTCTCCCTTCTTTGTATACTGTTCTTCGATTTGATCACCTTTGCTCTAATACCATGTAGAATTTCCCAGTGTAGATCACTTGATAATGCAATATACTAAAGAAAAATACTTGATCTACTTCTACAAACAAATTTGCAGAAGCTTAATCGATTTTGAGCAAGATCAAATAGAACACATAACAAATGAAGAAGAAACAATCACACATGAACACAAAAGAATACTCTAGGGAATACCTTAGCTAAATACCTCGATCTCTGTATTATCATACAAATGGAAATATGTCCGGATTACACAAAGCTTTAACTCACAAGCTATCCAGCTCTCAGTACAATCCCTCAGTGCTTCTCATAGACTGAATAGAAACAACATATGCCTTCCCTCATTCCTCCAACCCTACTATTTCCTTGCACAGTTTCTCCTGGGTCCTCTGGCTGCCACCTGTGTGAATTCACCTCTCACACAACTCACCAATCTCAGAAGTAACTATGCAATCTCCAGGGAATGAATTCCTTCTGCATGCAAGAGATATCCTCAATGGAATATTCCTGCAACTCATAGTACTCTGTCCCATCATCTGATCTCAACTGAGTCTTTGACTGAATTGACATGCATGAGTTATTTATGATAGAATATTCAGTTATCTGAAGTGCGGTAGTTACATGCATGCATGCATTAACTAATTGAACTCACAATCAGTTCAACAAACTATTTGAACTAATCTAACTAGACTTAACTCAGTTAACTGAGCTAACTAATTACAACTCAAAGTACAACTCATCCTAATCTCCTTAATCAAGGGATAACTTCCTCAATCAAAGGGGAAACTGTTGCATGTCTTC
>APFE030837522.1:75812-87566 GCA_000404065.3 Pinus taeda | reverse complement strand
TCATGTTTGATTTTCTACAACTAATTAACTCAAGATGAATTAATTAATTATTTTACAAACAGCTGCTAAAATCAAATTCGAATTTTAATTCTCAATTTTAGTTCAGGGACTAACTAAAATTGGAATGTATCCCGAAATTCTATTATAGCAGTGCTATTTTTAGCATTTCTTGTTACTATTTTCAACATGTACTTCAGGTATTCCCTCACACATACAGTTCCCAGAAGTATCACATAGAACAACGAAGGCCAATTAATTCAAAGGGGATTACAGCTTAATAAGCTTTGTTGGGTAAATGATTGAGGATGAGGAGGAAGAGTAACTCATCGTAGGGAGCTTACAGCATCAAGAACTCTATGCGTAACACATAGAGCTTGCAGCTCTAAGAATTCCAATACTTATCTGAGTCAAAAGAAGATATAATGGGAAGAATAGAGGTTGGGTGTTGTGATTCATGAAGGGCAATTGTTAAAGATATGATTTCAATAATTCAAATAGGCACTAGCATTAACACTATTAATACAAATGGATCTGTGATGAAAACTATAGGCACATGCATAACATATTGATACCAACGAGTCTGTGAGGAGGTCTTGAGATATTTCTAACAACGGCAATCACATGAATTCAGAGAATAATACAAATAGAATGGAATTATTAGGAGGATAACATACTGTAATACTTAGAAGGGGGTGTTATCACTCTCCGGATCTCCAAGGCCGAGGAAGAGTCCAACTGAGGTAACCACAGACCAATCTTTTGACTTGGTAACTATCCCTACCAAGCTAGAGAGGGCTCTCTCCAAAGCATCACAACCAAGAGGGCTGGATAGATTAGGATTTTAGGCTACATATGATGTGCAGAGGTTGTTTAATTTGATTTGGTGGGGTTGTTGGAAGAGGTTTAGGTAAAAAAGACTAGGTCAGGGAAAATGAGGGTATGATCGCAGACATTTGATGGAGCAAGGTAGGAAGGCACTCAAACACTTTAAGGTTATGAAGTGAGATGGATAAGACTGGTGAGGTGCTAGAAAGAGCAAGACAAACATGTATTCTTTCTAAACTGAAGAAACTAGACAAACTATATAGATTTCCCCAAAATAGAGCATATAAAATGTATTCTGATCATGAACTTGAAAATCAACATATCATAGAAGTGACGTGAAATATGGGAGTACAAAACATTCAAACATATGCATCATACGAAGAAACTAAGTCAAAATTCCATACCACAAGCATTCCATCAAAATAGATTCATCTGATTCATTAAATTATGCCAAATACTAATTACACTAGTGTCTCTAATCAATAGCCGAACATCTAGCTGATTCCAACTCTTTCTTACTTCAAATGATGAAGTATTTATACAAATTCTAAACTAAAATATCTTGATAAAAATCTCAAGATCTTTTTACAAATATCCTAAAAAAATTTTCACAAATAGAAATGAAATGTAGGACATTAAAAACTAATGTATCTACTTGGCACTATCATTATGGATTTTTTTTGACATGGAAGAGAAATTCGAATTTGATTGGAACTCTTAGTTGATGAGGTGGCTAACTGTCTTTGAACATTTTCCTCCTGAAATCCTACAAATTAGGGTCCATTCATCCCTTTGTATATCTCAATCCAAGCTATATCTGTAAAACGTGAGAGAAGTTATTGTATACCAATATTGTCTTGAGATAAACCTCTCCCATTTTCCAAAAATTTAGCTCCAGTTGTTCCCAATATTTTCTGCAAAAAGGTGACTGAAACAAGACTTTACACAGTACGAAAAATAGGCTATAAAGTTGCACATGCCTCTCATTTTATAATGTTTGTGTAAACTTTGAAGTAGGTTATTGTACTTTGGCATCTTAGGAACACAAACCTCCTCCAGTTTCTCAAGATTCATCTCTGATTGGCCACAATATGTTTTGTAAACATATATCTAAACAGGATTTTTTGGGAAAATATGTTTGCAAAGCTTCATATGTATATCCCAAACCATAATAGCTGTTAGAAAACTGAGAGAGGTTTTTTTACATGAGGATGTTGGTAGAAAAAAAACCTCTTTCAGTTTTTGAAAATTAGTCCTCATTGGTTTGGAAACCATGTTTTAAATCAATATGGTGTATAGGAAAAAGCATAGTTTCAATTGATCATGATACAGATGAATGACATGGATGCGGGAGGTGACATGGCAGTTGGGGAATGGAGTGTAACTAACTAGGAGTTCATGGGAAGACGTCAAGGGAGGTATATGGAGTGTAGTTGAGTGAGTTTTTTTTACTAGGGCTACCATCAGTGAGTAAATTTTTACATGATGACCTAGGTGGAATGATAAAAATTTCAACATGGGACACTAATATGATATAAAAGAGGAGTTTTGATCACTGATACCAGTATGCAAATACTGAATCTAACAGGGGGAATCACCACGATTTCTTTGATATGTCTGAAAGATTTGTCTGTATGAAGTAACATGGTCTGAAATACAAGTCATGCACTTATAGATTTATGAGCCAAAAATAGTATCACAGAGTCCAGCCCTCGTGGGTGAGAAATTCTGAAACCTTTGTATTATGTTTGATCCCCCTATTTATAAGAAGAGGGGGAGAGATTTGAATTACAATCAAAATATTTGAGCCTCAACACCAGATGTCATGCTAGACTAGTTGTCTCAGTTCTGTAAGGCTCTACTACCACCTACCTAAGATTACAATAGGGATGGAATCTCTTTCTTGAAAAATATAGAAATAAATGCTCAGAGAAAGAAAATCGAGAGAGGAAAGAGGTGGTTTCCCCTTGCTACTTCAGTGGAGGCCCTGGATAGAGCCACATCCCTACTGTCATCAGGTTCTTTTTGACTGCTTGAGGCGGTTCACTATTGCTCGAATGACTTCTGTTAATTCTCCTTTAAATGCTTGAGTGACCAGTTCGGTGGAGTAGGGAGTGGAGTGGGAAAGGCGTGTGCCCGAGTGGTCCTTTGTTGCGTGACGAAGTAGAGCACCATGTTATGCTATTAATACTTCTTGAATTCTCCCCATACTGATCAAGCCACTCCATGTGTTATTTACTATCACCACTCCTAACCCATCCACACATTTTAATCTTTGTACAGTGCTATTGGTGTACCTTGCCGTGGGCCTTTAAATTATTTAAAATAGACGAATAGGTGGGCATTCTCAATTAACTCTTACGCCCCCTTTATTTATAGCCCCCTTTATGAATTTCTTTATACAATCGGGGGATGGAACCAAAGGCCCATGTGTTTGGAGCTAAAGCTCTCAGTGACTGCATCAGGGGGGGGCTTTCTCTTTATATCGCAGAAGTCCCACATCGTCCGATTTCTCGAATGCAAAAACTTCATGAAATATGGCCTATGGAACATCGCATCAGACGAGAAATCTTTACATTGCGTGATCGTAGATTGCCGATTGCAATGGTGATGTTATCACTACTACGTGTCACTCAATGAGTGGTGACACATGTCACCCAACAATGACTCCATCTCGCCTATGAAAATGTGAAACTGGGTGACACGTGTCCCTCGTACAACCACATAACCCTCTGTACTACCCCATTACTCCTGACGCCAGCTGCCCTGTCAGTTTTGAAGACCAAACAGAGGCTGCCACATGGCCCACTGGAGGAGAGAGGAAGAGGCCCTTCGAGCCCTATTTTTCCATGCTTTCCTTTGTATTTAAAAATTGGCCCTCCCTGACGATTTTGGTCTATATCGCAATATCGATGATTTCTTATAGTTTCAGACCCGTGGCCTCGTTGATTTGTCAATCGCTGATGCCACATGGAGGAGAGAGAAGGGAAGACCCATCCCTATTTTTCGATGAAATTCCTTTGTTAATAGTTTTCTTGATGCCACAACATTTTTACCTTATACCGCAGCATCAGCCCCTACAAGGTCCTTAGCGTTTAGTGTTGGCATTATGATACATGTGTTTTCCTTGATGGCAACTCACATAGGTGACAGTTCACTGTGAAACATGTTAACAATGAAGGATTACAGATCAGACTCTAGAGATTGAAGAAAGAGAATGGTTTAAGAAGTATACACTGGTTCACTTTGTCCATGTAGCGTACATACGTGGGTTAACAGAACAAAAGGAGTGAATACGTATTCACACACTTTCACAGAAGGAAAAGCACGTATGGGATGGAAAATCAAGGTTTTGGTCTGAGGTATTAGTCCAAGGTTTTGGTCTAAGGTATTGTCAAAGGATTAAACTATATAACGAGGAGAAAATCAAAGGGCCAAATATGCAAGTGAAAGGGTTTCTAAGGAATACTCCTATATAAAGTATATTTTATGTTGCAGGGGCTATGATTGTGATATGATCTGAAATATTTTGCACACCTTTAGTTCAATGATCAGGATCACGAGACCTGAAATGACTTGTCATTGAATGATCTGATATTGGTTTGGCTAGATCTAATTTCTAACACATGTTTTATTTTGTAGATGTTATGACCAGGGTATGAATAAAGTCTGGAATAACTGTGAATTTTTAAGTTAGTATTTGTAGATCTACAGGCTAGTTTGCCTTGGTGAAGGCACATATACACATTAGTTCTGTACTTCGAAGTAGCGTATACATTATGAAATATGATGTTTGAAGTTGGAGATGGTTTTGGTTGTTGATGCAGATTTCTGGGTTCTGCTCTGTCTTCTCGTGACACTGTTTTGAATGTTTAGATTGATTGATTGTGATTTGCTTCAATGATGATGGATTTTCAATGATTGGTTGTATGCAGTGGTGATTGATTTTGAGCTTCAATGTTGTTGATGGGTCCAGTATGAAAATTGGATGAAACGTGGCCTTCATATAGTGTTGTGGTGTACCAAGAGTATCTAGTGTGGAAATTATGAAACGTGGTCCTTGGAGGAAGAGAGAAGGTGGTAGCCTTCTGTAGGTCGGTGCCTACGTATTGGTAAACATATTGGCTAGTACAAGAGCTAGGGGATTGGAGCTCCCTTCTAGTAGCAACTGGAAAAAGAGTGAAGGTTGGAGCCTTTTGTAGGTCGGCGCGTACATACTAGTAAACATATCGGCTAGTACAAGAGCTAGGGGGTTGTAGCTCCCTTCTAGTAGAAGTTTGATGCAAGAGCATCCGAGTACCCTTCATTAAAATCAGAATCCAATGCTATGAAAAGAGGAAGCATGGCACGAGGATGAGATTTACTCATGTTTTGTTGAGTTTGTTAAATTTTTATTAATGAAATTGCTATTTTAAGAGATTGTAAGCCATTTCACTAAAGTAGATATGGTCAACCTATTATAAAAATAGGTAAGTGTATGATTTTAGAAAACTATTATGAGATCCTAAGAGAAACGAATGGATCTGAAATGATCCATTCGATGTACTGTGTTAAATATAAATTATAGCCTTCGGTATAGTGAAAAGTAAGCTAGACGCTATGTAACATCAAGCGCTGAGAGAGCGACCTGCCTCATATAAGCGTATTGTAATTCGAATTGAAAGTAATATAAATAATGTGTTTTTTTATTATGAATTTTTTGTTGCTGTGTATATGAGTGTATTAGTTCTTCAATTTCCATGAAACTGTATCTTTTTAGATAGATCAAGACTCATCTTATATTGTGTACAAGCTTGAACCCGTGTGGAATTACATACACTACGTAGAGGAGTATGGATGGTGGTCTATAAAAGCGATAATGTGTTGCTGCATAGTGAACTATTTCATTCATATCGGGGGCCCATAACCCATAGGTCACGTGTTTGAGAAAGGACGCAACTTTGCTGCATCAAAGTGGTATCATAGTAGGAAAATATTTCCTGTGAGAGAGTTTTCTTGCAAAAGGAGGAGGTGCAATTTTGTTGTAGATTGGAGATCTTGTGATCTTTCTATTGTCGTATAGGTAGTGGCAAAAGAAGGTGAGAATATTGCTGCAGCCTAGAGCAAGGAGTGCTCAAATGGTTCCAAGGAGAGAGAACAAGAAAGATGTCGAAAGACTGAGCTAAGAGGAGAGAAGCTTGGTGAGGTATCGGGTAGAAAGGAGGACTTGTTACTGCAGAGGTTTTTTTGTAGCTTACAAAAAGATCATAAAGGCAATTCCACAGAGGATGTGGGTAGAATTTCTAAGGGATGAAGGAGACATATGACCAGGAGGTCATAAGAATTTTTGTACCTCGGGAGTTTGATGTAGGAGCATCTGATCACCCTTCATTAAAATCGAAATCCAATGTTGCGAAAAGAGGAAGCATGGCATGAGGATGAGATTTACTCATGTTTTGTTGAGTTTGTTAAATTTTTATTAATGAAATTACTATTTTAAAAGATTGTAAGCCATTTCACTAAAGTAGATATGGTCAACCTATTATAAAAATAGGGAAGTGCATGATTTTAGCAAACTATTACGAGATCCTAAGAGAAAGGAATGGATCTGAAATGATCCATTCAATGTATTGTGTTATATATAAATTATAGCCTTCGGTATAGTCAAAAGGAGGCCAGACGCCATGTAACATCAACCGCTGAGAGAGAGAACTGGCTCATATAAGCATATTGTAATTCAAATTGAAAATAATATAAATCATGTGTTTTGTTATTATGAATTTTCTGTTGTTGTGTATATGAGTGTATTAGTTCTTCAATTTTCATGAAATTGTATGTTTTTGGATAGATCAACACTCATCTTATGTTGTGTACAAGCCTGAACCAGTGTGGAATTGCATACACTGCGTAGAGGAGTATGGATGATGGTCCATAAAAGCGATAATGTGTTGCTGCATAGTGAACTATTTCGTTCATATCGTGGGCCCATAACCCACAGGTCACGTGTTTGAGAAAGGATGCAGCTTTGCTGCATCAAAGTTGGAAAATGAGAGAAGGTTTTAGCCTTCTGCAAGTGGGTCCCTGCGTACTGGTATGAGTATGCACCAGTACAAGATCGTAAATAGGATTTTCTTATATTAAAAGAAGACACAGACGACAACAGCAGGTGGTTTTTCTCCTGCATTGGGTTTCCACCTTAAATCTTGGTGTTCATGTGTGTTTCTTATGTGTGATTTCTTATTCTGTTATTACTGCACATGGTTATTGTTTAAATGGTTAATTAAGTACTGATGCATTGATTAAATATCAACAGATGATGAATTAACTGAATCATAAGTTCACTGGATATACGCTGGTTTCCTTTAGAACAGTTGCGTGCACATGCAAGTTCCCTTCATTGAAGTAGCGTATATAAATTTGAGTATGAAATGAAAAATTTAGTAAGCTTATAATACTAATTCACACACCCCCCCCCCCCCTCTCAGTATTATTCCCAACAATTGGTATCGAAGCAGGTCCTTCAGAAGAAGCTTGATCACTTGAAGGGAGATCTTTCAAAATGAACAATCACAAAGGCATGGGATCTATCAGACCACCAATATTCAATGAGAACAACTTGATATATTGGAAAACACGAACTAGATCTTATCTTCAGTCACTTGGAGCTGATGTTTGGGCAATTGTGGAAAGAGGATACCAATATCACATGAAATTAATGCCAAAGCCATCAATGCTTTACTGGGAAGTCTATCATAATCAGAATTCGTTAAAGTCATGCAGTTCAACACAACCAAGGAAATATGGGACAGAATCATTCAGAGCTACGAAGGAGATTCCCTGGTAAAATATGCTAAACTCTAAACTCTCATAATCTAGTATGAAACTCTCAAGATGCATAGTGGTGAAAGTATTTCTAATTATTTCTTGCGAGTAGATGGGATTGTAAGTCATATGAGAAATTTGGGTGAAGAAATAAAGGAGACTACTATAGTTGAGAAAATTTTGAGATATTTGTCTTCTAAATTTGAGTAAAAAGTATTTGCCATTGAAGAAAAGAAACATCTACAATCTGTTAGTATTGTTCAACTTCATGGAATTTTAACTGCCTTTGAAATGAGGAAAGGAGGTCCATCAGACATCAGAGAAGCCACTTTCAAAGTTTCTGCCAAAGGAAAAGAAAAGGGAGATCTCAAAGAATCAGGATATGTATCAGAAGAAGAAGAGGTAAACTTTGTGAAGAAACTTCAGTGGGGTTCCAGAAGATTCAAAGGTAAGCTTCCATTCAAATGTTTTGCTTGTGGAAGAGTTGGCCATTACACTGCTAAATGCCCTCATGACAAAGGAAAGATTTCTGCATAAGGTAATAGAAATTATTATACTCATGAAGATAGTGATGGAATGTCTAGTAGTGATGAATATGATCAAGATATTAAACTACTCATGGCATATGAAAATGATACCTTAGAAAAGGAAGAATTCCTTGAATAAATCACTCAATCCAAAATCTTTTTGGTAGAAAATGATACAGTCATAGACAGTGACACATCAACTCACTGAAGAGGACAAGCACAATGAAGTGTTAGAGTGTGAAGTAGTAAGTCTAAGAAAAGAAATAGAGAAGACAAAAACTACGAATCTTAGATTTGCTAAAGGATCAGAAATGTTAGATGAAATTATCAAAGCTCAACATTCTGTTCTTATAAAGACTGGTCTTGGTTTTCATGAAACTGTTGAAGGTGAATGTAGCTCACAAGATGAGGCAAGGAACTTTAATGCAAAATTTGAAATGCTCAATAAGGAGATAAGTGGTCAACCCCATCAACAACCAAGGAAAGAAAGACTTCAAAGAAAATCATTTCCTCCTAACTATGGAAGGGATAATCGGTTCTTTCCTTTGACAAATAATGTTGAATGTTTTATATGTCATAATTTTGGACATGTTGCTGTTAGATGTAGAAGTAGAATGATTCAAGACTGTCACACAAAAATATCATCAGTTTCCAGGTACTTTAAGGGATATTATTTTTCTTGCAATATGTTTGGCCACAAAGCTATTGTTTTCGGTAGAAGGAATATGAAAAATGTAAGTGTTATGCGTGTAACAAGTTTGGACATATAGCAAAGGAATGCAGGAGAAAATTTCGGCAACCATAAAGAAAGAAACAAACATCATCACAATCCAAGGTATTGAAGAAGAAGGAATTGTTGTCAGAAAGATGTGGCATAGCTAAGTATACAGACATAACAGACCCAGGGGGAGCTGAAAGTGTAAAACTTCAGTATTCCAATTCTCATACGTAGTTATTATGAAGACAAGTCGTGTATAGATGCGAGTTAGAAGTTGCATAGTTACGTATATGGTGTTTTGAGGAAGAAGTAGTGGGACAAACTTAGGAAAAGGGGTCTGATATGGTTCAATCAATTATCAATTATCTTTTCTATTCTGATTGGTGATGATTACAATCTCCTCATGATATGTAGAAGTGTTTTTGGCCCTCATAAATTGTTAATAACATGATGAATAAACTGGTTGATGATAATGCCTTGATGATTCTTACTAACAAATGCAATGATCAGATCTGATAGTGAACAACCGACACAGGTTCAGGGGGAGCATATGTGTCTAATAATACATTGTTGGCCTTATACATGATGATACTTATACTACTTGATTCACATAGTTGCTATGATTCAGATGACTCTTTTGATGATGGACATATACAAGTTGTTGATCTTGATGTTGCTAACATATGCTTATGATACAGATCATATATATAGTTACTAATAACTATCGTGGTCTTGTTTAAAATCATTTGATCCGAATTGGATCCTTAAACACTCTTAAAGTTCCCTGTACTTTGTAAAACTCATACTGAAGTTTCAAAGTATTATGGATGTTGAAGCTTATCATAAATAACCTATGAAACAACGAGGACCCTCGGTCAAAGCGCGCAGACTGTTGGCCCATGGTGACTGCACACTGGCACAAATTGACAAATGGGAGGTCAAATCCAAAATTAGAGGCAATATCTGATACACAATTAGCGCTAATCGTGGGACATCCCCCTCAGTGAAGGAAAGCTCCCAAGTGCTCGGTCACGAGGAAACACATAAGACTATACGAAAATCACTGATTCCGTCAGAAGGTGCGTCCCGCGCTAAAATTGGCAAGATATCAGAAGGGCTCAAGTAGTAGCGGATTCGACCGAGTCCCACCCAATGCCGTACATTGGGCAACATGCGTCCAGCAGATGAGAGAGAAAACCACTCACATCGCGCGGGTAAAGGTCATGCTACTTACTCGCCTGATATGGATGGAGACCGTAGGATCTGGAGGCTCCAGATCAATGACAGAGAAATGATCTAATGGATGACGACATTCGACGGGGAAATAGGCTGAGTCAATAATATTTGAGGTCTGGCATGACCGATGAGTTGGCAGAGGAATCAGGTTCACGGGAAATCTTGGAGCAACGGAAATAACGAACACTCAAAGAGAACTGACAGTCAGTTCATGAGAAAACAAGTGGCCACCTCTTTGTGAAGCGTTACACAATGATGATGACTCAGAGCAAGGGAATTCAAGTGGACAGAGATAGGAGATCCAGAGAGCCAGGAAGCGGAAACGAACAGTCAAGGAGCAGATTGGCTTTAAGCCACGAATAGAAAAAGAGTAAAGGCGTGTAGAGAAAGAGAAGCAAAAAGCCGAAAGACAAGAAAGAAGTGAATTACAGAGAACAAACAAGCTGAGTTGACTTGTAGAGCAAAGGCAACATCGAGCAGACAGAGACAGAGAGAGTTCGAGAGTCTGTGAACTCCAGAGAAGGCTTGAGAGGTTCAAGAAACTCTTTTATGTATAGCTGTTAGGTATTGAGTACCAAATTGGACTCATACCACTGAGACAGTTGAGGTCGAGATTCAATAAGGGGAGTCTGTGTACTCTAGAGACTAGGGGAATCCAAGTACAATCCTATTGATCATCATCTGTTAAGTGAGACTCAAATTGAGCTCCTTATTGTAAAAAATCTTCTTTAAGACACAATAGAAAGGCCACCACTGAAGGCTAGACCGCGAGATGTAGCCTAGGAGGATTGGGTGAACTCCTTGTTAAATTTGTTGTGTTTATGTGTTTTCTTACTGTTTCAGTGTTTGTGTATTTCGCAATCTTATTGATCCATTACATAAAATAACATAGGCACACCCCAACACTTGAGTCTATAATACCTTAATTATTTCTTTGAGGTCATTTACGGGTGATTTCAGATCAAGTGGTATCAAAGCTCGTGGTTGTTAAGGTTAGACAAGCTTGTGCTAGATTTTTGTTGTCGAATGCTAACTAGATCAAAGCTTAAATTAGGAGAAGGAGAGTTGGTCGAAACTAACCTGGAAATTGGAAGAGCCTATCCTCAGAAGAAAGTGTCAGGAGAAAGTCTCTTGGGACTAGACCCCCAATTTATAGATAGTTTCTTGGCCATGAGGTCCATGGTAGAGGAAATGTATAGGGACTTTAGGAAACATAAAGATGAAGATTCATCAAGCTCCAAACAAGATAAAGGAGAATAAGAGTCTCTTCTCCATGACCACTCAAAAGGAAAAGGGAAAGAGGAAAACTTTCTCACACCTCCTAATAGCTCTGAACATAAAAAGAAGACATCTTTGATTAAATTAGATGTTCAATTTGATTTACTAATATATGATGGAGAGTTGAATGCAGAGAAGCTGGATAATTGTATCAGACAAATTGATGTTTATTTCAGAGTGCAGAGTATCGACTCAGACAAGGGTAAGATTCAGCTGGCCAGCCTACACCTCAGAGGCACTGCCTTGGTATGGTGGGAAGGCAGGACACAAGCTGACATGAAGAAACATGGTAAGATTCTTTCTGTCTGGAGTGAATTTGTTTCTGCAATCAAAAAGCAGTTCTATCCACTAGCTTACATGCAGCAAGCC